>CAJGYO010000795.1:0-51709 GCA_904845875.1 Miscanthus lutarioriparius | reverse complement strand
TCATGTTGAATCTTGTTAGGTACATTTGGAGATGGTGTTATTGTTAGTGCAAGATAGGTGCACGGTTTGCGCTAACGTACCATAGGCCCGATATCATTTAGGGCCTTTTAGATGGTAATCCTAGGTGACATGGGTCATGTGGAATCTCGTTCGGTCTGTTTGGAGATGGTTTTAGTATTAGTGCAAGATAAGTGCACGGTTTTGCGTAAGCGTACCGTAGGCTCGAGATATCATTTAGGGCCTTTTAGATGGAACTCCTAGGTGACATTGGTCATGTGGAATCTCGTTAGATCCGTTTGGAGATGGTGTTATTGTTAGTGCAAGATAGGTGCACAGTTTTGCGCCAAACATACCATAGGCTCGAGATATCGTTTAGGGCCTTTTGAGATGGTAATCCTAGGTGGCGTGGGTCATGTGGAATCTCGTTTGGTCCGTTTGGAGATGGTGTTAGTGTTGATGTAAGATAGGTGCACAGTTTTGCGCTAAGCGTACCACAGAGCTCGAGATATCATTTTGGGCCTTTTGATGGAACTGCTGGGTGGCGTGGATCATGTGGAATCTCGTTCGGTCCGTTTGGAGATGGTGTTAGTGTTAGTGCAAGATAGGTGCGCGGTTTTGCGCCAAAACGTACCATAGGCTCGAGATATCGTTTTGGGCCTTTTGATGGAACTCCTAGGTGGCGTGGGTCATGTGGAAACTTGTTAGGTCCATTTGGAGATGGTGTTAGTGTTAGTGCAAGATAGGTGCACGCGTTTTATGCTAAGCGTAACATAGGCCCGAGATGTCGTTTAGGGCGCTTTTGATGGTAATCATAGGTGACGTGGGTCATGTGGAATCTTGTTCGGTCCGTTTGGAAATGGTGTTAGTGTTAGTGCAAGATAAGATCACGGTTTGCGCCAAATGTACCGTAGGCTCAGACATCGTTTAGGACGCACTCGATGGAACTCCGAGGTGACGTGGGTCATGTGGAATGTCGTTTGGTCCCTTTGGAGATGGTGTTAGTGTTAGTCCAAGATAGGAGCACGGTTTGCGCCAAACATATCATAGGCTCAGATATCGTTTTGGACGCAGCTGATGGAACTCCTAGGTGACGTGGGTCATGTGGAATCTCGTTCGGTCCGTTTGGAGATGGTGTTAGTGTTGATGTAAGATAGGTGCCACGGTTTTTACGCCAAGCGTACCATAGGCTCGATATCATTTAGGGCCTTTTGATGGTAATCCTAGGTGGCGTGGGTCATGTGGAATCTCGTTCGGTCCGTTTGGAAATGGTGTTAGTGTTAGTGCAAGATAAGATGCACGGTTTGCATAAAATGTACCGTGAAGCTCGAGATATCGTTTAGGGCCTTTTGATGGTACTCCTAGGTAGCGTGGGTCATGTGGAATCTCGTTCGGTTCCTTTGGAGATTGTGTTAGTGTTAGTGCAAGATAGGTGCACGGTTTTGCGCCAAAGCGTATCATAGGCTCGAGATATCGTTTTGGGCCTTTTGATGGAACTCCTAGGTGGCGTGGGTCATGTGGAATCTCGTTCGATCCGTTTGGAGATGGTGTTAGTGTTAGTGCAAGATAGGTTCACGGTTTGCTTCAAGCGTACTATAGGCTCGAGATATCGTTTTGGGCGCTTTTAGATGGAACTCCTAGGTGGCGTGGGTCATGTGGAATCTTGTTAGGTTCGTTTGGAGATGGTGTTAGTGTTAGTGCAAGATAGGTGCACGGTTTACGCCAAACATACCATAAACTCGAGATATTATTTTGGGCCTTTTCCGATGGAACTCCTAGGAGATGTGGGTCATGTTGAATCTTGTTAGGTCCGTTTGGAGATGGTGTTAGTGTTAGTGCAAGATAGGTGCACGCGTTTTGCGCCAAACGTACCATAGGCTCGAGATATCATTTAGGGCCTTTTGATGGTAATCCTAGGTGGCGTGGGTCATGTGGAATCTCGTTCGGTCCATTTGGAGATGGTGTTAGTGTTAGTGTAAGATAGGTGCACGGTTTGCGCTAAACGTAACCATAGGCTCGAGATATCGTTTTGGGCGCTTTTTGATGGAACTCCTAGGTGGCGTGGGTCATGTGGAATCTCGTTTGGTCCGTTTGGAGATGGTGTTAGTGTTGATGTAAGATAGGTGCACGGTTTATTTTGCGCTAAGCGTAGCATAGGCTCGAATATCGTTTTGGGCCTTTTGATGGAACTCCTAGGTGGCGTGGGTCATGTGGAATCTCGTTCGGTCCTTTTGGAGATGGTGTTAGTGTTAGTGCAAGATAGGTGCACGGTTTGCGCCAAACATACCATAGGCTCGAGATATCATTTTGGGCCTTTTAATGGAACTCCTAGGTGATGTGGGCCATGTTGAATCTTGTTCGGTCCGTTTGGAGATGGTGTTATTGTTAGTGCAATATAGGTGCACGGTATGCGCTCAACGTACCATAGGCTCGATATCGTTTAGGGCCTTTTGATGGTAATCCTAGGTGGCGTGGGTCATGTGGAATCTCGTTAGGTCCGTTTGGAGATGGTGTTAGTATTAGTGCAAGATAGGTGCAGTTTGCGCCAAGCGTACCATAGGCTCTCGATATCGTTTAGGGCCTTTCCCGATGGAACTCTAGGTGGCGTGGGTCATGTGGAATCTCGTTAGGTCCGTTTGGAGATGGTGTTAGTGTTAGTGCAAGATAGGTGCACGGTTTTGCCTAAACATACCATAGGCTCGAGATATCATTTTGGGCGCATCCGATGGAACTCCCTAGGAGATGTGGGTCATGTTGAATCTTGTTCGGTCCGTTTGGAGATGGTGTTATTGTTAGTGCAAGATAGGTGCACGGTTTGCGCCTAATGTACCATAGGCGCCGATATCGTTTAGGACGCACCCGATGGTAATCATAGGTGACGTGGGTCATGTGGAATCTCGTTAGGTCCGTTTGGAGATGGTGTTAGTGTTAGTGCAAGATAGGTGCACGGTTTACGCCAAACGTACCATAGGCTCGAGATATCATTTAGGGCCTTTTGATGAAACTCCTAGGTGGCGTTGGTCATGTGGAATCTTGTTGGTCCGTTTGGAGATGGTGTTAGTGTTGATGTAAGATAGGTGCACGGTTTGCGCTAAAATCGTACCATGAAGCTCGAGATATCGTTTTGGGCGCAACCCGATGGAACTGCTAGGTGATGTGGGTCATGTGGAATCTCGTTCGGTCCGTTTGGAGATGGTGTTAGTGTTAGTGCAAGATAGGTGCATGGCTTGCGCCAAACATACCATGAGGCTCGAGATATCGTTTAGGGCCTTTTAGATGGAACTCCTAGTTGATGTGGGTCATGTGGAATCTCGTTCGGTCCGTTTGGAGATGGTGTTAGTCTTAGTGTTAGATAGGTGCACAGTTTTAAAGCGTACCATAGGCTCGAGATATCATTTTGGGCCTTTTGGATGGAACTCTTAGGTGGCGTGGGTCATGTGGAATCTCGTTCGGTCCGTTTGGAGATGGTGTTAGTG
Source organism: Miscanthus lutarioriparius (assembly GCA_904845875.1). Taxonomy (NCBI): domain Eukaryota; kingdom Viridiplantae; phylum Streptophyta; class Magnoliopsida; order Poales; family Poaceae; genus Miscanthus; species Miscanthus lutarioriparius. The sequence goes on along the minus strand of CAJGYO010000795.1, from coordinate 48,236 downwards.
TTAGTGCAAGATAGGTGCAGTTTTGCGCCAAGCGTACCATAGGCTCGAGATATCGTTTAGGGCCTTTTGATGGAAATCCCTAGGTGGCGTGGGTCATGTGGAATCTCGTTTGGTCCGTTTGGAGATGGTGTTAGTGTTGATGTAAGATAGGTGCGGTTTTGCGCTAAGCGTACCATAGGCTCGAGATATCGTTTTGGGCCTTTTGATGGAACTCCTAGGTGGCGTGGGTGATGTGGAATCTCGTTCGGTCCGTTTGGAGATGGTGTTAGTGTTAGTGCAAGATAGGTGCATGGTTTGCGCCAAACATACCATAGGCTCAGATATCATTTTGGACGCACCCAATGGAACTCCTAGGAGATGTGGGTCATGTTGAATCTTGTTCGGTACATTTGGAGATGGTGTTATTGTTAGTGCAAGATAGGTGCACGGTTTGCGCCCAACGTACCATAGGCCCCGATATCATTTAGGACGCACCCGTTGGTAATCCTAGGTGACATGGGTCATGTGGAATCTCGTTCGGTCCGTTTGGTGATGGTGTTAGTATTAGTGCAAGATAAGTGCACGGTTTGCGCCAAACGTACCGTAGGCTCAGATATCATTTAGGACGCACCCGATGGAACTCCTAGGTGACATTGGTCATGTGGAATCTCGTTCGGTCCGTTTGGAGATGGTGTTATTGTTAGTGCAAGATAGGTGCACGGTTTGCGCCAAACATACCATAGGCTCAGATATCGTTTAGGACGCACCAGATGGTAATCCTAGGTGACGTGGGTCAGGTGGAATCTCGTTTGGTCCGTTTGGAGATGGTGTTAGTGTTGATGTAAGATAGGTGCACGGTTTGCGCTAAACGTACCACAGGCTCAGATATCATTTTGGACGCAACCGATCGAACTGCTAGGTGACGTGGATCATGTGGAATCTCGTTCGGTCCGTTTGGAGATGGTGTTAGTGTTAGTGCAAGATAGGTGCACGGTTTGCGCCAAACGTACCATAGGCTCAGATATCGTTTTGGACGCACCCGATGGAACTCCTAGGTGACGTGGGTCATGTGGAATCTTGTTCGGTCCATTTGGAGATGGTGTTAGTGTTAGTGCAAGATAGGTGCACGGTTTGCGCCCAACGTACCATAGGCCCAGATGTCGTTTAGGACGCACCCGATGGTAATCATAGGTGACGTGGGTCATGTGGAATCTTGTTCGGTCCGTTTGGAAATGGTGTTAGTGTTAGTGCAAGATAAGATCACGGTTTGCGCCAAATGTACCGTAGGCTCAGACATCGTTTAGGACGCACCCGATGGAACTCCGAGGTAACGTGGGTCATGTGGAATCTCGTTCGGTCCGTTTGGAGATTGTGTTAGTGTTAGTGCAAGATAGGAGCACGGTTTGCGCCAAACATATCATAGGCTCAGATATCGTTTTGGACGCACCTGATGAAACTCCTAGGTGACGTGGGTCATGTGGAATCTCGTTCGGTCCATTTGGAGATGGTGTTAGTGTTGATGTAAGATAGGTGCACAGTTTGCACGCAACGTACCATAGGCCCCGATATCATTTAGGACGCACCCGATGGTAATCCTAGGTGACGTGGGTCATGTGGAATCTCGTTCGGTCCGTTTGGAGATGGTGTTAGTGTTGATGTAAGATTGGTGCACGGTTTGCGCTAAACGAACCATAGGCTCAGATACCGTTTTGGGCGCTTTTAGATGGAACTCCTAGGTAGCGTGGGTCATGTGGAATCTCGTTTGGTCCGTTTGGAGATGGTGTTATTGTTGATGTAAGATAGGTGCACGGTTTTGCGCTAAACGTAGCATAGGCTCGATATATCGTTTTGGGCGCTTTTAGGATGGAACTCCTAGGTGGCGTGGGTCATGTGGAATCTCGTTCGGTCCGTTTGGAGGTGGTGTTAGTGTTAGTGCAAGATAGGTGCACGGTTTTGCGCCAAACATACCATAGGCTCGAGATATCATTTTGGGCCACCCAATGGAACTCCTAGGTGATGTGGGTCCATGTTGAATCTTGTTCGGTCCGTTTGGAGATGGTGTTATTGTTAGTGCAATATAGGTGCACGGTTTCGCCAAACGTACCATAGGCCCGATATCGTTTAGGGCCTTTTGATGGTACTCCTAGGTGGCGTGGGTCATGTGGAATCTCGTTAGGTCCGTTTGGAGATGGTGTTAGTATTAGTGCAAGATAAGTGCGGTTTTGCGCCAAACGTACCATAGGCTCAGATATATCATTTAGGGCCTTTTTTGATGGAACTCCTAGGTGGCGTGGGTCATGTGGAATCTCGTTAGGTCCGTTTGGAGATGGTGTTAGTGTTAGTGCAAGATAGGTGCACGGTTTTGCGCCAAACATACCATAGGCTCGAGATATCATTTTGGGCGCATCCATGGAACTCCTAGGTGATGTGGGTCATGTTGAATCTTGTTCGGTCCGTTTGGAGATGGTGTTATTGTTGAGTGCAAGATAGGTGCGGTTTTGCGCCTAATGTACCATAGGCGCGAGATATCGTTTTGGGCCTTTTGATGGTAATCCTAGGTGACGTGGGTCATGTGGAATCTCGTTCGGTCCGTTTGGAGATGGTGTTAGTATTAGTGCAAGATAAGTGCACGGTTTGCGCCAAACGTACCGTAGGCTCAGATATCATTTAGGACGCACCCGATGGAACTCCTAGGTGACGTTGGTCATGTGGAATCTCGTTCGGTCCGTTTGGAGATGGTGTTAGTGTTGATGTAAGATAGGTGCACGGTTTGCGCTAAACGTACCACAGGCTCAGATATCGTTTTGGACGCAACCGATGGAACTCCTAGGTGATGTGGGTCATGTGGAATCTCGTTCGGTCCGTTTGGAGATGGTGTTAGTGTTAGTGCAAGATAGGTGCATGGTTTGCGCCAAACATACCATAGGCTCAGATATCGTTTAGGACGCACCCGATGGAACTCCTAGGTGATGTGGGTCATGTGGAATCTCGTTTGGTCCGTTTGGAGATGGTGTTAGTGTTGATGTAAGATAGGTGCACGGTTTTGCGCCAAACGTACCATAGGCTCGAATATCATTTTGGGCGCTTTTGATGGAACTCTTAGGTGACGTGGGTCATGTGGAATCTCGTTCGGTCCGTTTGGAGATGGTGTTAGTGTTAGTGCAAGATAGGTGCACGGTTTGCGCCAAACGTACCATAGGCTCAGATATCGTTTAGGACGCACCCGATGGTAATCCTAGGTGACGTGGGTCAGGTGGAATCTCGTTTGGTCCGTTTGGAGATGGTGTTAGTGTTGATGTAAGATAGGTGCACGGTTTGCGCTAAATGTACCATAGGCTCAGATATCGTTTTGGACGCACCCGATGGAACTCCTAGGTGACGTGGGTCATGTGGAATCTCGTTCGGTCCGTTTGGAGATGGTGTTAGTGTTAGTGCAAGATAGGTGCACGGTTTGCGCCAAACATACCATAGGCTCAGATATCATTTTGGACGCAACCAATGGAACTCCTAGGAGATTTGGGTCATGTGGAATCTTGTTCGGTCCGTTTGGAGATGGTGTTAGTGTTAGTGCAAGATAGGTGCACGGTTTGCGCCAAACGTACCATAGGCTCAGATATCGTTTTGGACGCACCCGATGGAAATCCTAGGTGACGTGGGTCATGTGGAATCTCGTTCGGTCCGTTTGGAGATGGTGTTAGTGTTAGTGCAAGATAGGTGCACGGTTTGCGCCAAACGTACCATAGGCTCGGATATCGTTTTGGACGCACCCGATGGAACTCCTAGGTGATGTGGGTCATGTGGAATCTCGTTCGGTCCGTTTGGAGATGGTGTTAGTGTTAGTGCAAGATAGGTGCAGTTTTAGCGTAAACATACCATAGGCTCGATATCATTTTGGGCGCACCCGAATGGAACTCCTAGGTGATTTGGGTCATGTTGAATCTTGTTCGGTCCGTTTGGAGATGGTGTTATTGTTAGTGCAAGATAGGTGCATGGTTTTGCGCCAAACGTACCATAAGCTCGATATCGTTTAGGGCGCTTTGATGGTAATCCCTAGGTAACGTGGGTCATGTGGAATCTCGTTAGGTCCGTTTGGAGATGGTGTTAGTGTTAGTGCAAGATAGGTGCATGGTTTGCACCAAATGTACCGTAGGCTCGATATATCGTTTTGGGCCTTTTGATGGAACTCCTAGGTGGCGTGGGTCATGTGGAATCTCGTTAGGTCCGTTTGGAGATGGTGTTAGTGTTAGTGTTAGATAGGTGCAAGGTTTTGCGCCAAACGTACCATAGGCTCGAGATATCATTTTGGGCCTTTTGATGGAACTCCTAGGTGGCGTGGGTCATGTGGAATCTCGTTCGGTCCATTTGGAGATGGTGTTAGTGTTAGTGCAAGATAGGTGCAGGTTTTGCGCCAAGCGTACCATAGGCTCGAGATATCGTTTAGGGCCTTTTTGATGGTAATCCTAGGTGAGCGTTGGTCATGTGGAATCTCGTTTGGTCCGTTTGGAGATGGTGTTAGTGTTGATGTAAGATAGGTGCACGGTTTTGCGCTAAGCGTAGCAGGCTCGAGATACCATTTTGGGCCTTTTGATGGAACTCCTAGGTGAGGTGGGTCATGTGGATTCTCGTTCGGTCCGTTTGGAGATGGTGTTAGTGTTAGTGCAAGATAGGTGCACGGTTTGCGCCAAACATACCATAGGCTCAGATATCATTTTGGACGCACCCAATGGAACTCCTAGGAGATGTGGGTCATGTTGAATCTTGTTCGGTCCGTTTGGAGATGGTGTTATTGTTAGTGCAAGATAGGTGCATGGTTTGCGCCCAATGTACCATAGGCCCCGATATCGTTTGGGACGCACCCGATGGTAATCCTAGGTGACGTGGGTCATGTGGAATCTCGTTCGGTCCGTTTGGAGTTGGTGTTAGTATCAGTGCAAGTTAAGTGCACGGTTTGCGCCAAACATACCGTAGGCTCAGATATCGTTTAGGACACACCCGATGGAACTCCTAGGTGACGTTGGTCATGTGGAATCTCGTTCGGTCCGTTTGGAGATGGTGTTATTGTTAGTGCAAGATAGGTGCACGATTTGCGCCAAATGTACCATAGGCTCAGATATCGTTTAGGACGCACCCGATGGAACTCCTAGGTGACATTGGTCATGTGGAATCTCGTTCGGTCCGTTTGGAGATGGTGTTAGTGTTGATGTAAGATAGGTGCACGGTTTGCTCTAAACGTACCATAGGGTCAGAAATCGTTTTGGACGCAACCGATCGAACTGCTAGGTGACGTTGGTCATGTGGAATGTCGTTCAGTCCGTTTGGAGATGGTGTTAGTGTTAGTGCAAGATAGGTGCATGGTTTTTGCCAAACGTACTACAGGCTCAGATATCGTTTTGGACGCACCTGATGGAACTCCTAGGTGACGTGGGCCAAGTGGAATCTCGTTCAGTCCATTTGAAGATGGTGTTATTGTTAGTGCAAGATAGGTGCACGGTTTGCGCTAAACGTACCATAGGCTCAGATACCGTTTTGGACGCACCCGTTGGAACTCCTAGGTGATGTGGGTCATGTGGAATCTCGTTCGGTCCATTTGGAGATGGTGTTAGTGTTAGTGCAAGATAGGTGCACGGTTTGCGCCAAACATACCATAGGCTCAGATATCATTTTTGGACGCACCCGATGGAACTTCTAGGAGATGTGGGTTATGTTGAATCTTGTTCGGTCCGTTTGGAGATGGTGTTAGTGTTAGTGCAAGATAGGTGCACAGTTTGCGCCCAACGTACCATAGGCCCCGATATCATTTAGGACGCACCCGATGGTAATCCTAGGTGACGTGGGTCATGTGGAATCTCGTTCGGTCCGTTTGGAGATGGTGTTAGTGTTGATGTAAGATAGGTGCACGGTTTGCGCTAAACGTACCATAGGCTCAGATACCTTTTTGGACGCACCCGATGGAACTCCTAGGTGACGTGGGTCATGTGGAATCTCGTTTGGTCCGTTTGGAGATGGTGTTAGTGTTGATGTAAGATAGGTGCACGGTTTGCGCTAAACGTAGCATAGGCTCAGATACCGTTTTGGACGCACCCGATGGAACTCCTAGGTGACGTGGGTCATGTGGAATCTCGTTCGGTCCGTTTGGAGATGGTGTTAGTGTTAGTGCAAGATAGGTGCACGGTTTGCGCCAAACATACCATAGGCTCAGATATCATTTTGGACGCAACCAATGGAACTCCTAGGAGATTTGGGTCATGTTGAATCTTGTTCGGTCCGTTTGGAGATGGTGTTATTGTTAGTGCAAGATAGGTGCACGGTTTGACGCAACATACCATAGGCCCCGATATCGTTTAGGACGCACCCGATGGTAATCCTAGGTGACGTGGGTCATGTGGAATCTCGTTCGGTCCGTTTGGAGATGGTGTTAGTATTAGTGGAAGATAAGTGCACGGTTTGCGCCAAACGTACCGTAGGCTCTGATATCGTTTAGGACGCACCCGATGGAACTCCTAGGTGATGTTGGTCACGTGGAATCTTGTTCGGTCCGTTTGGAGATGGTGTTAGTGTTGATGTAAGATAGGTGCACGGTTTGCGCTAAACGTACCACAGGCTCAGATATCGATTTGGACGCAACCGATCGAACTGCTAGGTGACGTGGGTCATGTGGAATCTCGTTCGGTCTGTTTGGAGATGGTGTTAGTGTTAGTGCAAGATAGGTGCACGGTTTGCGCCAAACATACCATAGGCTCAGATATCATTTTTGGACGCACCCGATGGAACTCCTAGGAGATGTGGGTTATGTTGAATCTTGTTCGGTCCGTGTAACACCCCAGGTGTTTATCACCAGTTAAGCAATGGGTTTGAGCTCAAACATGACATGTCAAGTGGTAATCAAGGTGTCAAGATCAAATCTACATGATGGAGCTCCAACTTAAACTTGGGCCACGCACAAATGCTTACATATGGACCCTTATTAAGATTATGTAAGAGTAATGCTAAACATGCTTCTTCCATGTACATTACATCCACATGCATCCATCTAGACCCGTGGAAAAGTTTCATGAAGTTTGGAATTAAAAAGTCACATGAAATGATAAGTCATATCTTTGCATGAATTGCTTTATCAAGTGGATGGAAACCTATGAAGCTAACCAAACCTTGGTACCTTGCTCAAACAACTCTACTTGCACATGAACAAAAGTTATGAAGGGTTCATGTTGACGGTGTGGCTGTAAAATACTCAATAGATTAAAAAGGGTGATTTAAGCTTTATAGTGATGCTACTTTGATTTGGTTTGAACTGCAGCTTAGAGTGTTTGCATGGCAGTAGAACCTAAATAAAAGTTGGAGTCCATGTTATGTACAACAAACTTTATGTTTGGACCAAGAGCTAGATCAGCGTGTAAGCAAGTCAAGCAGAGGCTCAAAGTTGCAATCCACTGCTGTTTTTGGACTTCGCAAATTTGGCTAAGTGTTGGAACTGATTTCATTTCATGTACCCATATTTGGTGAATTTTAGTTTGCAAACCATTTTGAATCTGGCCAAACTCCTTTAATAAAAGATGGAGTACTCTTGTGTCTGTACACAGCGGTGTAATCGGTGGAACAAATCATCTATCGGTCTAGGAGATACGATATGAGGAAAATGGACCTTGATCGCATTTTTGAGGTGGTATTTCAATCCTTGGCTTCAGTATTTGAAATCGGATCAGCGAGGGAATGTTGTGGCCGGCCAACAGACCATTGCCGCCAGCGTGGCTGCCACGCGCCATGGCCTCCTTTGGCCTTGCGCCCGTCATCAATCAACCGCATGGAGGCCGCGTCGTGTCAGTGCCTTTCCTCTCGCCCTCATTCGCTTTCTCCCTCTCGCGCGTCTGTCTGCAAAGGCGAAGCCCGTTGTCGCCATTGCTTTCTGTAGAGCCGTGCACCTCGCCGTCGTTCTTCCACCTCGGCGCTTGGCAGCCTGCATCCTCCGTCACCGGCTCCGCCGTACTCTCCTTAGCCTCATGCGACCATCCTCGGCCTTCCTTCGTCGCCCCGTGTGCCTGTGGCCACCGGTGCATTGCACTGCCGTGGACACTGCTGCAGCGTGGCCGAGCTAAACCGGCTGTCTCAGGCCGAGTTGAGTGGCCCCATGAGTGTCGTGATCCCACAGGTGCTCACCGCGCTTCGCTCTCTGTGGCCAAGCCGTCCAACCCCACATGACCCTGCTGCCGTGGCGAGAGGCTGCCGTGGACCTCAGCGGCTCGCGTGGCCAGCCCTCCACACTCCTCTCGGGCCGAGCCGAGGGCACCATCGGTGCGCCGCGGGACCGTGCTTGCTCCCCGCCACTTGTCGCCATCAAGCTGCCGCCTCTCCGGCCGGGGATTCGTGAAGCCAGTGCCTCCTCTGCTCCCGAGACCCCGTCAGTGATCCTCGGAGCTCAAATTCGACTAAGTAAAGGGGCTTTTCTGCGGAGAACCATAGACTCGTGAATAGTACCTCGAGGACCTATTTGTTTTAAATCGGCTGAAAGTTTAGAAAATCATAGTAATTCAGTAATTCATAGGAAATTTGTAAAATAGCAAATGAGGACTTTTGGAATCCTTGTGAAATTCTCTATGCAATAGATCTATAATATTACATGTTTTACTTTAAAATTTTAGCTGTAAAAATATATTTATGGAGCTAGGTTTTTAATGCTAGTTGTATTTGTTTTTTTTATAACTGTAGATCTAGGACTTCAATTGAAGTGAAATTTTTGTGGCATGCTACTCATGTTATGTTTGATGTGTGATAAAAATTTCATGAGTATTGGATGAAGTATGAGTGAGTTATTGGTTTATCTTGCTCTCACATGATTTCTTGCTTTAGTGACTTGTCTTTTTCATAGAGGTTGCTATACATATCCAAATGGAGTGAAATTTGTACAGTAGACTATTGAGAGGATATGTGAGCCACTGTAATTTTTGTAGAATTTGTTGTATACTTTTGTTATATGTTCCTTAAGTCACCTTGCTATCTAAAATAAATTAAGAAATGCATTAAAAGAATTTATTTGGTCATGGACCCTAGGTTTTCTGGTGTTCTTTAGTCATGTGTGACATGTTGGTAAAGTTAGTTTTGCCCAATTATGTGTTTGCAACATAAGTTAATAATTATTTTCTTGCCGATGTGGTTTATGGACAGATCTGGGAACTTAGCAAAGTTCTTCATGATAATGTGCTTTGTTGTGAAACTTGTTTATACAAAAGTTGTAGATAATTCATGTATCTAGCTACTGTTAAAATTTGGTGTCATTTGGCCAAGTAGTTTAAGAGTTACAACTGTTTAAAGTTAGAGTACAGGATTTGTTGCTCTCTGTTTTGTATGAACCAGTTTCTGTAAAGGTATAATTTCGACCTACTTAACTTGTGAATCATGCTATGATGGTTACAGACGAAATGTAGATAATTTTATAAGCTTTCCAAAATGTCTTCTTGAAAGTCATTTGGATTTGTGTAACTACAGTTATGCTTCTCTGAAGTTGCAATCAGTTTTATGTCCATGTCTGGACAGGTCTGAAACATCTACATGTTTGACATGTTTAACTTTGTAATTAGCTTTTTATGTAAACATCAATCTTGTATACAATTTCTATGGATTTTCATAAAGTCTTAGATCATCCTTGTGGGATGTTTGTAGCTTAAGTTATGTTTGAAACCAGTGACTGTTTGCTGCTGTCCAAATCTGCTTGTATCTAGAATTGTTTGCTTCTACTTGCTCTTGTTTGTATGATTGCAAATGGTTATCTTGGACACCTAGAGTTAAGGTAGCAAGTCTAAAATGTTTTGCTAAATTGTGAAGTACTTGATCATGTATAGCTAGCTGGTTGTATGACATGCTTATGTGTGTATAGTGTAACATATGCTTGTTTAGTATGCTTGTTGCATTCCTTCATGTGTATTCTTTATGTTCATGCATCTGCATCTATGCATCTCATCCTAGATGCGCTAGGTACAGCACGTGGACGTGGGCGCGCATGATGTGGAGACAGACGATGGTGTATGGTGGACCTATCCCGAAGGTGGAAGGACTGGACAAGTGCTAGGGGCGGGAGATGCTCACTTAGCGAGTGTCGTCTACCTAACACTGACTTGTGTCGGATCCCGAGCAAGCCCGGAGCATATTAAGCCTCTAATTTCCGAAATGCGATTCTGATATTATTGTTATATATATATTGTTGCATTAAGTTTAGGTGTTGGATGCAAACACTTGCTGCATTGGTTATCAATCCTTGTCCGATATTGATACCTAAATCATATGTAGCTCAGGGCTCGTGTAGTGCTTAGCCCTTTAAACACGGTAGAAGTCGGTGTGATTTCCACACTGCGAGATATAGGAAGATACATATGGCACGGTTGGCTATATTTGCTATCGTGGAAAAGAACCGATCTTAATTTGAAATGAAGACCGGATGGAAGGCTTGCCGGTTTGCGGTGACTCCGTCGTAGCCGATTAAGGACTGGATCTTGGAGCCTTTCTGTTCATGTTGAACGCATGCCTCTCTCTTAGTTGGCGGCACGAAGACCGACCATGAAGCCGAGTAGCTCACCTCGGGCCGGGGGAGTCGATAAAGTATAAAGTGCGCCTCGGAAGGGAGCCGTGGGCGTGAGTCAAGGCGGGTGATTTAAAAGTCCTGATCATCTGGCGGAAGGGTAATCCCCGAGTCTTTGGCGCTCATCGAACCCATGAATTTGGTTCTGAGATGTTCCAAAGGTGACCCCGGCTACCCTTGCAAAGTATGCCGGGTGTGAGAGTTAGGAATACCCCCTCGGTGAGTTTGTAATTAGATTGAATCGCCGTCTCTCCCGGTTAGTGAGAACTTGGCGGGCTTATCTCCAATGTAGACACACTAAATAACATAATGGTTCGGAAATGATGATATGATGATGACAGCCTTATTATACCTGCTATGGTTAATATTGATTGCTCCTAATAAGTGAGTGCTCTAAATGTACAGTGCTAATCTAGTGGACGGTAAATGATGATAAGCTTGATGCTAAGTTTAAATTGGTTACTATGCTCATAAGCTCTTTTATGCAAATGTGTCAAGCTAGCCCACCTCATAAGCCTTGCATAACCCTTGGTGTCATTTGTTTTGGTTTCCGGCGGGTAAGTGCAGGTGAGTACATTCGAGTACTCGGGGTTTATCCCACCATGTTGCGGTGAAGTTCTTGGCTTTGTGAAGATGGTGGCTAACCGTGATGGGCTCGGTGATTCTATAGTTACTTCTCATCTATATGCTTTTGTCGGATGATGTCACTTATGCTAGCAATGTATTTGGAACATATATTAATGTAATCTTTTGAAAGCTATGTTGTTTTCACTAATCGGTTTTGAAACCCAAACTTGTACTATTATTTTTGAATTCATTTGTAATATTATTTTCCGCTGCAACCCTGCGTATGTGATGTGTATTTTTTGCTTAATCACGCGATCTTGGTTGTGATGTTGATTTACCGAGGTCTTTTGGGACACTCGGCGGACTACTGAGTTTATATGAGTGAAAGTATGTGTGTGTCAGCGTGTTGGCGGACAGCCGTATGATCTTGTATAAATTAGGGCATTCATTATAGTCCATTTGGAGATGGTGTTAGTGTTAGTGCAAGATAGGTGCACGATTTACGCCAACGTACCATAGGCCCGATATCATTTAGGGCCTTTTGATGGTAATCCAAGGTGACGTGGGTCATGTGGAATCTCGTTCGGTCCGTTTGGAGATGGTGTTAGTGTTGATGTAAGATAGGTGCACGGTTTCGTTAAGCGTACCATAGGCTCGAATACCTTTTGGGCGCGCCCATGGAACTCCTAGGTGACGTGGGTCATGTGGAATCTCGTTTGGTCCGTTTGGAGATGGTGTTAGTGTTGATGTAAAGATAGGTGCACGGTTTGCGCTAAATGTAGCAAAGGCTCGAATACCGTTTTGGGCGCTTTTGATGGAACTCCTAGGTGGCGTGGGTCATGTGGAATCTCGTTCGGTCCGTTTGGAGATGGTGTTAGTGTTAGTGCAAGATAGGTGCCGCGGTTTTGCGTAACATACCATAGGCTCGAGATATCATTTGGGCGCACCCAATGGAACTCCTAGGAGATGTGGGTCATGTTGAATCTTGTTAGGTCCGTTTGGAGATGGTGTTATTGTTAGTGCAATATAGGTGCACGGTTTTGCGCCAACGTACCATAGGCCCGATATCGTTTGGGGCCTTTTGATGGTAATCCTAGGTGGCGTGGGTCATGTGGAATCTCGTTCGGTCCGTTTGGAGATGGTGTTAGTATTAGTGGAAGATAAGTGCGGTTTTGCGCCAAGCGTACCGTAAGCTCGAGATATCGTTTAGGGCGCACCCGATGGAACTCCTTGGTGGCGTTGGTCACGTGGAATCTTATTCGGTCCGTTTGGAGATGGTGTTAGTGTTGATGTAAGATAGGTGCACGGTTTGCTTAAGCGTACCACGAGGCTCGAGATATCGATTTGGACGCAACCGATCGAACTGCTAGGTGACGTGGGTCATGTGGAATCTCGTTCGGTCCGTTTGGAGATGGTGTTAGTGTTAGAGCAAGATAGGTGCATGGTTTGCGCCAAATGTACCGTAGGCTCAGATATCGTTTAGGACCTGATGGAACTCCTAGTTGACGTGGGTCATGTGGAATCTCGTTCGGTCCGTTTGGAGATTGTGTTAGTCTTAGTGTTAGATAGGTGCACGGTTTTGCGCCAAGCGTACCATATAGGCTCGAGATATCATTTTGGGCCTTTTGATGGAACTCCTAGGTGGCGTGGGTCATGTGGAATCTCGTTCGGTCCGTTTGGAGATGGTGTTAGTGTTAGTGCAAGATAGGTGCACGGTTTTGCGCCAAACGTACCATAGGCTCGAGATATCGTTTAGGGCCTTTTGATGGTAATCCTAGGTGACGTGGGTCAGGTGGAATCTCGTTTGGTCCGTTTGGAGATGGTGTTAGTGTTGATGTAAGATAGGTGCACGGTTTGCGCTAAACGTAGCATAGGCTCAGATACCATTTTGGACGCACCCGATGGAACTCCTAGGTGAGGTGGGTCATGTGGAATCTCGTTCGGTCCGTTTGGAGATGGTGTTAGTGTTAGTGCAAGATAGGTGCACGGTTGGCGCCAAACATACCATAGGCTCAGATATCATTTTGGACGCACCCAATGGAACTCCTAGGAGATGTGGGTCATGTCGAATCTTGTTCGGTCCGTTTGGAGATGGTGTTATTGTTAGTGCAAGATAGGTGCACGGTTTGCGTCCAATGTACCATAGGCCCCGATATCGTTTAGGACGCACCCGATGGTAATCCTAGGTGACATGGGTCATGTGGATCTCGTTCGGTCCGTTTAGAGATGGTGTTAGTATTAGTGCAAGATAAGTGCACGGTTTGCGCCAAACATACCATAGGCTCAGATATCGTTTAGGACGCACCCGATGGAACTCCTAGGTGACGTTGGTCATGTGGAATCTCGTTCGGTCCATTTGGAGATGGTGTTAGTGTTGATGTAAGATAGGTGCACGGTTTGCGCTAAACGTACCACGAGGCTCGAAAATCGTTTTGGGCCTTAACCGATCGAACTCTTAGGTGGCGTGGGTCATGTGGAATCTCGTTCGGTCCGTTTGGAGATGGTGTTAGTGTTAGTGCAAGATAGGTGCATGGCTTGCGCCAAACATACCACAGGCTCAGATATCGTTTAGGACGCACCCGATGGAACTCCTAGTTGATGCGGGTCATGTGGAATCTGGTTCGGTCCGTTTGCAGATTGTGTTAGTCTTAGTGTAAGATAGGTGCACAGTTTGCGCCAAACGTACCATAGGCTCATATATCATTTTGGACACACCTGATGGAAGTCCTAGGTGACGTGGGTCATGTAGAATCTCGTTCGGTCCGTTTGGAGATGGTGTTAGTGTCAGTGCAAGATAGGTGCACGGTTTGCGCCAAACGTACCATGGGCTCAGATATCGTTTAGGACGCACCCGATGGTAATCCTAGGTGACGTGGGTCAGGTGGAATCTCGTTTGGTCCGTTTGGAGATGGTGTTAGTGTTGATGTAAGATAGGTGCACGGTTTGCGCTAAACGTACCATAGGCTCGAATACCGTTTTGGGCGCACCGATGGAACTCCTAGGTGGCGTGGGTCATGTGGAATCTCGTTCGGTCCGTTTGGAGATGGTGTTAGTGTTAGTGCAAAATAGGTGCACGGTTTTGCGCCAAACGTTCCATAGGCTCGAATATCGTTTAGGGCACACCCGATGGAACTCCTAGGTGCGTGGGTCATGTGGAATCTCGTTTGGTCCATTAGGAGATGGTGTTAGTGTTAGTGCAAGATAAGTGCACGGTTTGCGCCAAATGTACCATAGGCTCAGATATCGTTTAGAACACACCCGATGGTAATCCTAGGTGACGTGGGTCATGTGGAATCTCGTTTGGTCCGTTTGGAGATGGTGTTAGTGTTAGTGCAAGATAGGTGCACGGTTTTAGCCAAATGTACCATAGGCTCGAGATATCGTTTTGGGGGCCTTTTCGATGGAACTCCTAGTTGATGTGGGTCATGTGGAATCTCGTTAGGTCCGTTTGGAGATGGTGTTAGTGTTAGTGTAAGATAGGTGCACGGTTTGCACCAAAGCGTACCATAGGCTCATATATCATTTTGGGCCTTTTGATGGAACTCCTAGTTGATGTGGGTCATGTGGAATCTCGTTTGGTCCGTTTGGAGATGGTGTTAGTGTTTGTGTAAGATAGGTGCACGGTTTTGCGTAAACGTAACATAGGCTCATATATCGTTTAGGGCCTTTTGATGGTAATCCTAGGTGACGTGGGTCATGTGGAATCTCGTTTGGTCCGTTTGGAGATGGTGTTAGTGTTGATGTAAGATAGGTGCACGGTTTGCGATAAACATAACATAGGCTCAGATACCGTTTAGGACGCACCCGATGGAACTCCTAGGTGACATGGGTCATGTGGAATCTCGTTTTGTCCGTTTGGAGATGGTGTTAGTGTTGATGTGCAAGATAGGTGCAGGTTTGCGCTAAATGTAGCATAGGCTCGAATACCGTTTTGGGCCTTTTGATGGAACTCCTAGGTGGCGTGGGTCATGTGGAATCTCGTTTTGTCCGTTTGGAGATGGTGTTAGTGTTGATGCAAGATAGGTGCACGGTTTTGCGCTAAGCGTAGCATAGGCTCGAGATATCCGTTTTGGGCCTTTTGATGGAACTCCTAGGTGGCGTGGGTCATGTGGAATCTCGTTTTGTCCGTTTGGAGATGGTGTTAGTGTTGATGTGCAAGATAGGTGCAGGTTTGCGCTAAGCGTAGCATATAGGCTCGAATCTGTAAGCATTTTGGGCCTTTTGATGGAACTCCTAGGTGACATGGGTCATGTGGAATCTCGTTTTGTCCGTTTGCAGATGGTGTTAGTGTTAGTGCAAGATAAGTGCACGGTTCGCGCCAAATGTACCGTAGGCTCAGACATCGTTTAGGACGCACCCGATGGAACTCCCTAGGTGGCGTGGGTCATGTGGAATCTCGTTCGGTCCGTTTGGAGATGGTGTTAGTGTTAGTGCAAGATAGGAACACGGTTTTGCGGCAAGCGTATCATAGGCTCAGATATCGTTTTGGATGCACCTGATGGAACTCCTAGGTGACGTGGGTCATGTGGAATCTCGTTCGGTCCGTTTGGAGATGGTGTTAGTGTTAGTGCAAGATAGGTGCACGGTTTGCGCCAAACATACCATAGGCTCGGATATCATTTTGGGCCTTTTGATGGAACTCCTAGGTGATGTGGGTTATGTGGAATCTCGTTGGTCCATTTGGAGATGGTGTTATTGTTAGTGCAAGATAGGTGCACGGTTTTAAGCGCTAAGCATGTACCATAGGCTCGATATCGTTTAGGGCACACCAGATGGTAATCCTAGGTGGCGTGGGTCATGTGGAATCTCGTTTGGTCCGTTTGGAGATGGTGTTAGTGTTGAGTGCAAGATAGGTGCACGGTTTTGCGTAAATGTACCATAGGCTCGAGATATCGTTTTGGGCGCTTTCCGATGGAACTCCTAGTTGGCGTGGGTCATGTGGAATCTCGTTTGGTCCGTTTGGAGATGGTGTTAGTGTTAGTGCAAGATAGGTGCCGCGGTTTAGCTAAACATACCATAGGCTCATATATCATTTTGGGCGCTGCACCGATGGAACTCCTAGGTGATGTGGGTCATGTTGAATCTTGTTAGGTCCGTTTGGAGATGGTGTTAGTGATAGTGCAAGATAGGTGCAGGTTTATTAAACGTACCATAGGCTCGGAGATATCATTTAGGGGCCTTTTAGATGGAACTCCTAGGTGATGTGGGTCATGTGGAATCTCGTTAGATCCGTTTGGAGATGGTGTTAGTGTTGATGTAAGATAGGTGCACGGTTTAGCGCTAAGCGTACCATAGGCTCGAGATACCTTTTAGGGCGCTTTTCCCGGATGGAACTCCTAGGTGGCGTGGGTCATGTGGAATCTCGTTTGGTCCGTTTGGAGATGGTGTTAGTGTTGATGTAAGATAGAGTGCACGGTTTTGCGCTAAGCGTACCATAGGCTCATATATCGTTTTGGGCGCTTTTGATGGAACTCCTAGGTGGCGTGGGTCATGTGGAATCTCGTTCGGTCCGTTTGGAGATGGTGTTAGTGTTGATGTAAGATAGGTGCACGCGGTTTGCGCTAAACGTACCATAGGCTCGAATATCATTTTGGGCGCTTTTAATGGAACTCCTAGGTGATGTGGGTCATGTGGAATCTCGTTGATCCGTTTGGAGATGGTGTTAGTGTTAGTGCAAGATAGGTGCATGATTTGCGCCAAATGTACCATAGGCTCGATATATCGTTTAGGGCCTTTTGATGGAACTCCTAGGTGGCGTGGGTCATGTGGAATCTCGTTCGGTCCGTTTGGAGATGGTGTTAGTATTAGTGCGAGATAGGTGCCGCGGTTTTGCGCCAAAGCGTACCATAGGCTCGATATGTCATTTAGGGCCTTTTGATGGAACTCCTAGGTGGCGTTGGTCATGTGGAATCTTATTCGGTCCATTTGGAGATGGTGTTAGTGTTGATGTAAAGATAGGTGCGGTTTTAGCCAAGCGTACCATAGACTCGAGATATCGTTTAGGGCCGCACCCGATGGTACTCGTAGGTGGCGTGGGTCATGTGGAATCTCGTTTGGTCCGTTTGGAGATGGTGTTAGTGTTGATGTAAGATAGGTGCATGGTTTTGCGCTAAACATACCATAAACTCGAGATATCGTTTTGGGCCTTTTTGATGGAACTCCTAGTTGGCGTGGGTCATGTGGAATCTCGTTAGGTCCGTTTGGAGATGGTGTTAGTGTTAGTGTAAGATAGGTGCAGTTTGCGCCAAACATACCATAAACTCGAGATATCATTTAGGGCCTTTTGATGGAACTCCTAGGTGGCGTGGGTCATGTGGAATCTCGTTTGGTCCGTTTGGAGATGGTGTTATTGTTAGCGCCAAGATAGGTGCAGGTTTACGCCAAGCGTACCATAGACTCGAGATATCGTTTAGGGCGCACCCGATGGTAATCGTAGGTGGCGTGGGTCGAGTGGAATCTCGTTTGGTCCGTTTGGAGATGGTGTTAGTGTTGATGTAAGATAGGTGCGGTTTTGCGCTAAACATACCATAGGCTCGAGATATCGTTTTGGGCGCACCCTATGGAACTCCTAGGTGGCGTGGGTCATGTGGAATCTCGTTAGGTCCGTTTGGATGATGGTGTTAGTGTTAGTGCAAGATAGGTGCACAGTTTAAGCCCAGCGTTCCATAAGCTCGGATATAATGTAGGGCGCTTTTAGATGGAACTCCTAGGTGCCGTTGGTCATGTGGAATCTCGTTTGGTCCGTTTGGAGATGGTGTTATTGTTAGCGCAAGATAGGTGCACGGTTTGCGCCAAAGCGTACCATAGGCTCGAGATATCGTTTAGGGCCTTTTAGATGGTAATCCTAGGTGGCGTGGGTCATGTGGAATCTCGTTTGGTCCGTTTGGAGATGGTGTTAGTGTTAGTGAAAGATAAGTGCACGGTTTTGCGCCAAATGTACCATAAGCTCGAGATATCATTTAGGGCGCACCGATGGAACTCCTAGTTGGCGTGGGTCATGTGGAATCTCGTTAGGTCCGTTTGGAGATGGTGTTAGTCTTAGTGTAAAGATTGGTGCACGGTTTTGCGCCAAATGTACCATAAACTCCGATATCATTTGGGCCTTTTGATGGAACTCCTAGGTGGCGTGGGTCATGTAGAATCTCGTTAGGTTCGTTTGGAGATGGTGTTAGTGTTAGTGCAAGATAGGTGCACGGTTTTGCGTAAGCGTACCATAGACTCGAGATATCGTTTAGGGCGCTTTTCGATGGTAATCCTAGATGGCGTGGGTCAGTGGAATCTCGTTTGATCCGTTTGGAGATGGTGTTAGTGTTGATGTAAGATAGGTGCTGCGGTTTTGCGATAAGCGTACCATAGGCTCGAATACCGTTTTGGGCCTTTTGATGGAAGTCTAGGTGACATGGGTCATGTGGAATCTCGTTTGTCCGTTTTGGAGATGGTGTTAGTGTTGATGTAAGATAGGTGCACGGTTTGCGCTAAACGTAGCATAGGCTCAGATACCGTTTTGGATGCACCCGATGGAACTCCTAGGTGACGTGGGTCATGTGGAATCTCGTTCGGTCCGTTTGGAGATGGTGTTAGTGTTGATGTAAGATAGGTGCACGGTTTGCGTCCAACATGTCATAGGCCCCGATATCATTTATGACGCACCCGATGGTAATCCTAGGTGGCGTGGGTCATGTGGAATCTCGTTAGGTCCGTTTGGAGATGGTGTTAGTATTGAGTGCAAGATAAGTGCCGCGGTTTCCATAAACATACCGTGAGGCTCGGATATCGTTTAGGGCCTTTTCGATGGAACTCCTAGGTGCCATTGGTCATGTGGAATCTCGTTAGGGTCCGTTTGGAGATGGTGTTAGTGTTGATGTAAGATAGGTGCCACGGTTTGCGCTAAGCGTACCCACGAGCTCGAAATCGTTTTGGGCGCAACCGATTGAGCTGCTAGGTGGCGTGGGTCATGTGGAATCTCGTTAGGTCCGTTTGGAGATGGTGTTAGTGTTAGTGCAACATAGGTGCATGGCTTGCGCCAAACATACCATAGGCTTTCGAGATATCGTTTAGGGCCTTTTGATGGAACTCCTAGTTGATGTGGGTCATGTGGAATCTGGTTCGGTCCGTTTGGAGATTGTGTTAGTCTTAGTGTAAGATAGGTGCACAGTTTGCGCCAAACGTACCATAGGCTCAGATATCATTTTGGACGCACCTGATGGAACTCCTAGGAGATGTGGGTCATGTTGAATCTTGTTCGGTCCGTTTGAAAATGGTGTTATTGTTAGTGCAATATAGGAGCACGGTTTGCGCCCAACGTACCATAGGCCCCGATATCGTTTAGGACGCACCCGATGGTAATCCTAGGTGACGTGGGTCAGGTGGAATCTCGTTTGGTCCGTTTGGAGATGGTGTTAGTGTTGATGTAAAATAGGTGCACGGTTTGCGATAAACATAACATAGGCTCAGATACCGTTTAGGACGCACCCGATGGAACTCCTAGGTGACATGGGTCATGTGGAATCTCGTTTTGTCCGTTTGGAGATGGTGTTAGTGTTGATGTAAGATAGGTGCACGGTTTGCGCTAAACGTAGCATAGGCTCAGATACCGTTTTGGACGCACCCGATGGAACTCCTAGGTGACGTGGGTCATGTGTAATCTTGTTTGGTCCGTTTGGAGATGGTGTTAGTGTTAGTGCAAGATAAGTGCACGGTTTGCGCCAAATGTACCGTAGGCTCAGACATCGTTTAGGACGCACCCGATGGAACTCCGAGGTAACGTGGGTCATGTGGAATCTCGTTCGGTCCGTTTGGAGATTGTGTTAGTGTTAGTGCAAGATAGGAGCACGGTTTGCGGCAAACGTATCATAGACTCGAGATATCGTTTTGGGCCTTTTGATGGAACTCCTAGGTGGCGTGGGTCATGTGGAATGTCGTTGATCCGTTTGGAGATGGTGTTAGTGTTAGTGCAAGATAGGTGCACGGTTTGCGCCAAACGTACTACGAGCTCGAATATCGTTTTGGGCCTTTGATGGAACTCCTAGGTGACGTGGGCCAAGTGGAATCTCGTTCAGTCCATTTAAAGATGGTGTTATTGTTAGTGCAAGATAGGTGCACGGTTTGCGCTAAACGTACCATAGGCTCAGATACCGTTTTGGATGCACCCGTTGGAACTCCTAGGTGACGTTGGTCATGTGGAATCTCGTTCGGTCCGTTTGGAGATGGTGTTAGTGTTAGTGCAAGATAGGTGCACGGTTTTAGCGTAAACATACCATAGGCTCGAGATATCATTTTTGGGCCTTTTCCCGATGGAACTCCCCTGGGAGATGTGGGTTATGTTGAATCTTGTTCGGTCCGTTTGGAGATGGTGTTATTGTTAGTGCAAGATAGGTGCACGCGTTTTGCATAACGTACCATAGGCCCGATATCATTTAGGGCGCACCCGATGGTAATCCTAGGTGGCGTGGGTCATGTGGAATCTCGTTCGATCCGTTTGGAGATGGTGTTAGTGTTACGCATGAGATAGGTGCACGGTTTTGCTTCAAACATACCATAGGCTCAGATATCATTTTGGGCCTTTTGATGGAACTCCCTAGGTGGCGTGGGTCATGTGGAATCTCGTTGGTCCGTTTGGAGATGGTGTTAGTGTTAGTGCAAGATAGGTGCAGGTTTTGCGCCAAGCGTACCATAGGCTCGATATCATTTTTGGGCGCACCGATGGAACTCCCTAGGAGATGTGGGTCATGTTGAACCTTGTTAGGTCCGTTTGGAGATGGTGTTAGTGTTAGTGCAAGATAGGTGCGGTTTAGCTTAAACGTACCATAGGCCCGATATCATTTAGGGCGCTTTTAGATGGTAACTCTAGGTGATGTGGGTCATGTGGAATCTCGTTGATCCGTTTGGAATGGTGTTATTGTTGATATAAGATAGGTGCCGCAGTTTGCGCTAAGCGTACCATAGGCTCGAGATACCTTTTGGGCCTTTTGATGGAACTCCTAGGTGGCGTGGGTCATGTGGAATCTCGTTTGGTCCGTTTGGAGATGGTGTTAGTGTTGATGTAAGATAGGTGCACGGTTTGCGCTAAAGCGTAGCATAGGCTCATATATCGTTTTTGGGCCTTTTCCGATGGAACTCCTAGGTGACGTGGGTCATGTGGAATCTCGTTAGGTCCGTTTGGAGATGGTGTTAGTGTTAGTGCAAGATAGGTGCACGGTTTTTGCGCCAAACATACCATAGGCTCGAGATATCATTTTGGGCGCACCCAATGGAACTCCTAGGAGATGTGGGTCATGTTGAATCTTGTTAGGTCCGTTTGAAAATGGTGTTATTATTTAGTGCAATATAGGTGCACGGTTTAGCCCAGCGTACCATAGGCCCGATATCGTTTGGGCCTTTTAGATGGTAATCCTAGGTGATGTGGGTCATGTGGAATCTCGTTGATCCGTTTGGAGATGGTGTTAGTATTGAGTGCAAGATAAGTGCGGTTTTGCGTAAGCGTACCATAAGCTCGATATATCGTTTAGGGCCTTTTGATGGAACTCCTAGGTGACATTGGTCATGTGGAATCTCGTTTGGTCCGTTTGGAGATGGTGTTAGTGTTAGTGTAAGATAGGTGCACGGTTTTGCGCTAAACATACCATAGGCTCATATATCATTTGGGCGCACCCAATGGAACTCCCTAGGTGATGTGGGTCATGTTGAATCTTGTTAGATCCGTTTGGAGATGGTGTTATTGTTAGTGCAAGATAGGTGCAGTTTTGCATAAACATACCATAAACTCGGATATCATTTTGGGCGCAATGGAACTCACTAGAATGGAACTCCTAGGAGATGTGGGTCATGTTGAATCTTGTTATAAACCCGATGCATTTGGAGATGGTGTTATTGTTCATGTGCAAGATAGTTGGTCGCAGAGATTTTAGTGCAAAGATAAGCATAGCGTACCATAGGCCCAGATATCGTTTAGGACGCACCCGATGGTAATCCTAGGTGACGTGGGTCATGTGGAATCTCGTTCGGTCCGTTTGGAGATGGTGTTAGTATTAGTGCAAGATAAGTGCACGGTTTGCGCCAAACGTACCGTAGGCTCATATATCGTTTAGGGCCTTTTGATGGAACTCCTAGGTGACATTGGTCATGTGGAATCTCGTTATCCGTTTGGAGATGGTGTTAGTGTTAGTGCAAGATAGGTGCACGGTTTGCGCCAAACATACCATAGGCTCGAGATATCAT
Organism: Miscanthus lutarioriparius; assembly: GCA_904845875.1. Lineage (NCBI taxonomy): Eukaryota > Viridiplantae > Streptophyta > Magnoliopsida > Poales > Poaceae > Miscanthus > Miscanthus lutarioriparius. The sequence continues at coordinate 25,906 of CAJGYO010000795.1, read as the reverse complement.
TTTGGGCGCACCCAATGGAACTCCCTAGGAGATGTGGGTCATGTTGAATCTTAGATTGGTCCGTTTGGAGATGGTGTTATTGTTAGTGCAAGATAGGTGCACGGTTTTGCGTAACGTACCATAGGCCCGATATATCGTTTTACCCCTTTTCGAATGGAACTCCCTAGGTGGCGTGGGTCATGTGGAATCTTGTTGGTCCGTTTGGAGATGGTGTTAGTGTTAGTGCAAGATAAGGTGCGGTTTGCGTAGCATACCATAGGCCCGAGATATCATTTAGGGCCTTTTGATGGTAATCCCTAGGTGATGTGGGTCATGTGGAATCTCGTTTGGTCCATTTGGAGATGGTGTTAGTGTTAGTGTAAGATAGGTGCGGTTTTTCCGTATGACGCCGTTAAGCAAGCGTACCAAGGCTCATGATGTCATTTTGGGCCTTTTAGATGGAACTCCTAGGTGACATGGGTCATGTGAATCTCGTTTTGTCCGTTTGGAGATGGTGTTAGTGTTGATGTAAGATAGGTGCACGGTTTTGCGCTAAGCATAGCATAAACTCGAGATATCATTTTGGGCCTTTTATGGAACTCTAGGTGACGTGGGTCATGTGGAATCTCGTTAGGTCCGTTTGGAGATGGTGTTAGTGTTAGTGCAAGATAGGTGCACGTTTTAAGCCAACATACCATAGGCTCGAGATATCATTTGGGCGCTTTTGAATGGAACTCCCTAGGTGATGTGGGTCATGTGGAATCTCGTTAGGTCCGTTTGGAGATGGTGTTAGTGTTAGTGCAAGATAGGTGCCGGTTTTGCGTCCAAGCATGCCATAGGCTCGAGATATCGTTTAGGGCCTTTTGATGGTAATCCTAGGTGATGTGGGTCATGTGGAATCTCGTTAAGTCCGTTTGGAGATGGTGTTAGTGTTGATGTAAAGATAAATTGCCACGGTTTTGCGCTAAGCGTACCATAGGCTCGAGATATAGTTTAGGGCCTTTTGATGGAACTCCTAGGTGGCGTGGGTCATGTGGAATCTAGGTGTTGGATCCGTTTGGAGATGGTGTTAGTGTTGATGTAAGATAGGTGCCACGGTTTGCGCTAAGCGTACCATAGGCTCGAGATATCGTTTTGGGCCTTTTAATGGAACTCCCTAGGTGATGTGGGTCATGTGGAATCTACGTTCGGTCCGTTTGGAGATGGTGTTAGTGTTAGTGCAAGATAGGTGCATGGCTTGCGCCAAACATACCATAGGCTCGAGATATCATTTGGGCGCTTTTGATGGAACTCTAGGGTGATGTGGGTCATGTGGAATCTTGTTAGGTCCATTTGGAGATGGTGTTAGTCTTAGTGTGAAGATAGGTGCGGGTTTAAGCCAAGCTTTACCATAGGCTCGATATCATTTTGGGCCTTTTGATGGAACTCCTAGGTGATGTGGGTCATGTGGAATCTTGTTAGGTCCGTTTGGAGATGGTGTTAGTGTTAGTGCAATATAAGTGCAGGTTTGCGTAAACGTACCATAGGCTCGATATCGTTTAGGGCGCTTTTGATGGTAATCCTAGGTGGCGTGGGTCATGTGGAATCTCGTTCGGTCCGTTTGGAGATGGTGTTAGTGTTGAGTGCAAGATAAGTGCTGCGGTTTGCGCCAAACGTACCGTTGGCTCAGATATCGTTTAGGGCGCAACCGATGGAACTCCTAGGTGACGTGGGTCATGTGGAATCTCGTTCGGTCCGTTTGGAGATGGTGTTAGTGTTAGTGCAAGATAGGTGCACGGTTTGCGCCAAACATACCATAGGCTCGAGATATCATTTTGGGCCTTTTGATGGAACTCCTAGGTGATGTGGGTCATGTTGAATCTTATTAGGTCCGTTTGGAGATGGTGTTATTTAGTGTAGTGCAAGATAGGTGCACGGTTTTGCGCCAAGCGTACCATAAACTCCGATATCGTTTAGGGCCTTTTGATGGTAATCCTAGGTGGCGTGGGTCATGTGGAATCTCGTTAGGTCCGTTTGGAGATGGTGTTAGTATTAGTGCAAGATAAAATGCAGGTTTTGCGTAAGCATACCATGAGCTCATATATCGTTTAGGGCCTTTTAATGGAACTCCTAGGTGACATGGGTCATGTGGAATCTCGTTAGGTCCGTTTGGAGATGGTGTTAGTGTTAGTACAAGATAGGTGCACGCAGTTTTGCGTCAAACATACCATAGGCTCGAAGATATCATTTTGGATGCTTTTCCGTTGGATGGAACTCTAGGTGATGTGGGTCATGTGGAATCTCGTTAGGTCCGTTTGGAGATGGTGTTAGTGTTAGTGCAAGATAGGTGCCGCGGTTTTGCGTAACGTACCATGGGCTCGATATCGTTTAGGACCGCACCCGATGGTAATCCTAGGTGATGTGGGTCATGTGGAATCTCGTTAGGTCCGTTTGGAGATGGTGTTATGTGTTAGTGCAAGATAAGTGCGGTTTGCGTAAGCGTACCATGAGGCTCACTATATCGTTTAGGGCCTTCCCGATGGAACTCCTAGAGTGACGTGGGTCATGTGGAATCTCGTTGGTCCGTTTGGAGATGGTGTTAGTGTTAGTGCAAGATAGGTGCGGTTTTATGCCAAACGTACCATAAACTCGAGATATCATTTTGGGCCTTTTGATGGAACTCCTAGGTGACGTGGGTCATGTGGAATCTTATTGATCCGTTTGGAGATGGTGTTAGTGTTAGTGCAAGATAGGTGCAGGTTTGCGTTAAACGTACCATAGGCTCCGAGATATCATTTAGGATGCACCGATGGAAATCCTAGGTGATGCGTGGGTCATGTGGAATCTTGTTAGGTCGTTTGGAGATGGTATTAGTATTAGTGCAAGATAAGTGCGGTTTTGCGCTAAACGTACCGTGAGGCTCGATATATCGTTTGGGCCGCACCAGTGGAACTCCTAGGTGGCGTGGGTCATGTGGAATCTCGTTCGGTCCGTTTGGAGATGGTGTTAGTGTTAGTGCAAGATAGGTGCGGTTTGCGTAAGCATACCATAGGCTCGGATATCATTTTGGGCGCTTTGATGGAACTCCCTAGGTGATGGGTCATGTGGAATCTCGTTTGGTCCGTTTGGAGATGGTGTTAGTGTTGAGTGCAAGATAGGTGCATGGTTTTGCGCCAAACGTACCATAGGCTCGAGATATTATCGTTTAGGGCCTTTTAGATGGAACTCCTAGGTGGCGTGGGTCATATGGAATCTCGTTTAGGTCCGTTTGGAGATGGTGTTAGTGTTAGTGTAAAGATAGGTGCACGGTTTTGCGCCAAGCGTACCATAAACTCGAGATATCGTTTGGGCACGCTTTTGATGGAACTCCTAGGTGGCGTTGGTCATGTGGAATCTTATTGATCCGTTTGGAGATGGTGTTAGTGTTGATGCAAGATAGGTGCACGGTTTTGCGCTAAACATACCATAGGCTCAGATATGGTTTGGGCGCAACCGATGGAACTCCTAGGTGGCGTGGGTCATGTGGAATCTCGTTAGGTCCGTTTGGAGATGAATGTTAGTGTTAGTGCAAAGATAGGTGCATGGTTTAAGCAAATGTACCATAAACTGAATATCGTTTAGGGCCTTTTAGATGGAACTCTGGGTTGACGTGGGTCATGTGGAATCTCGTTCGGTCCGTTTGGAATGGTGTTAGTGTTAGTGCAAGATAGGTGCCACCGTGCAGTTTAAGCATCAAGCGTACCATAAACTCCTAGATATCGTTTGGGGCCTTTTGATGAAAATCCTAGGTGGCGTGGGTCATGTGGAATCTCGTTTGGTCCGTTTGGAGATGGTGTTAGTGTTGATGTAAGATAGGTGCCTATGGTTTTGCGCTAAAAATGTACCATAGGCTCGAGATGTCGTTTAGGGGCCTTTTCGATGGAACTCCCCTAGGTAGCGTGGGTCATGTGGAATCTCGTTCGGTCCGTTTGGAGATGGTGTTAGTGTTAGTGTGAATAGGTGCAGTTTTGCGCCCAACGTACCATGAAGCTGGATGTCAATTTGGGCCTTTTGATGGAACTCCTAGGTGCAGTGGGTCATGTGGAATCTCGTTCGGTCCGTTTGGAGATGGTGTTAGGTGTTAGTGCAAGATAGGTGCGGTTTTGCGAGCCTAAACGTACCATAGGCTCGAGATATCGTTTAGGGCAGCACGATGGTAATCCTAGGTGGCGTGGGTCATGTGGAATCTCGTTTGGTCCGTTTGGAATGGTGTTAGTGTTGAGTGCAAGATAAGTGCAGTTTTGCGATTAAGCGTACCATAAACTCGAGATGTCGTTTTGGGCGCACCCGATGGAACTCTAGGTGACGTGGGTCATGTGGAATCTTGTTTTTGTCCGTTTGGAGATGGTGTTAGTGTTAGTGTAAGATAGGTGCACGGTTTGCATGCCAAATGTACCATAGGCTCGAGATATCGTTTTGGGCCTTTTGATGGAACTCCTAGGTGGCGTGGGTCATGTGGAATCTCGTTCGGTCCGTTTGGAGATGGTGTTAGTGTTAATGTAGAGATAGGTGCGCGTTTTGCGCCAAGCGTACCATAGGCTCGAGATATCATTTGGGGCCTTTTAGGTGGAACTCCTAGGTGACGTGGGTCATGTGGAATCTCATTGGGATCCGTTTGGAGATGGTGTTAGTGTTGATGTAAGATAGGTGCGGTTTTGCGCCAAGCATTACCATAGGCTCGAATATGGTTTTGGACCGCGTTTAATATTTTGATGGAATCTAGGGTGATGTGGGTCATGTGGAATCTCGTTTGGTCCGTTTGGAGATGGTGTTGAGTGTTGATGTAAAGATAGGTGCCGCAGTTTGCGCTAAACGTACCATGAAGCTCGAGATATCGTTTTGGGGCCTTTTAGATGGAACTCCTAGGTGGCGTGGGTCATGTGGAATCTCGTTCCGGTCCGTTTGGAGATGGTGTTAGTGTTAGTGCAAGATAGGTGCCGCGGTTTTAATAGCAAACATACCATAGAGCTCGGATATCATTTTGGGCCTTTTGATGGAACTCCCTAGGTGATGTGGGTCATGTGTGAATCTCGTTCGGTCCATTTGGAGATGGTGTTAGTGTTAGTGCAAGATAGGTGCCACGGTTTACGCCAAACGTACCATAGGCGAGATATCGTTTAGGGCCTTTTAATGGTAATCCTAGGTGGCGTGGGTCATGTGGAATCTCGTTTGGTCCATTTGGAGATGGTGTTAGTGTTGATGTAAGATAGGTTGCACGGTTTGCGCTAAACGTACCATGAAGCTCGAATATCATTTTGGGCCTTTTCGATGGAACTCCTAGGTGGCCGTGGGTCATGTGGAATCTCGTTAAGTCCGTTTGGAGATGGTGTTAGTGTTAGTGCAAGATAGGTGCCGCAGTTTTGCGTAAACATACCATAGACTCAGATATCGATTTAGGGCCTTTTAATGGAACTCCTAGGTAGATGTGGGTCATGTTGGAATCTCGTTTGGTCGTTTGGAGATGGTGTTAGTGTTAGTGCAAGATAGGTTACACGGTTTAAGCGCTAAACGTACCATAGGCTCGGATATCGTTTAGGGCCTTTTGATGGTAATCCTAGGTGACGTGGGTCATGTGGAATCTCGTTCGGTCCGTTTGGAGATGGTGTTAGTATTAGTGCAAGATAAGTGCGCAGTTTACTTAAGCATACCATAAAGCTCGAGATATCGTTTAGGGCCTTTTGATGGAACTCCCTGGGTGGCGTGGGTCATATGGAATCTCGTTACGGTCCGTTTGGAGATGGTGTTAGTGTTAGTGTAAGATAGGTGCGCGTTTTGCGCCAAGCGTACCATAGGCTCGAGATATCGTTTTGGGCGCAACCGATGGTATCCTAGGTGGCGTGGGTCATGTGGAATCTCGATTTGGTCCGTTTGGAGATGGTGTTGAGTGTTGATGCAAGATAAGATGCACGGTTTTGCGCTAAACGTACCATAGGCTCGAGATATCGTTTAGGGCGCACCGATGGAACTCCTAGGTGGCGTGGGTCATGTGGAATCTCGTTAGGTCCGTTTGGAGATGGTGTTAGTGTTGATGCAAGATAGGTGCAGTTTAAGCCAAACATACCATAAGCTCGAATATCATTTTGGGCCTTTTGATGGAACTCCTAGGTGATGTGGGTCATGTGGAATCTCGTTAGGTCCCGTTTGGAGATGGTGTTAGTGTTAGTGCAAGATAGATTGCATGGTTTAAGCCAAATCTACCATAGGCTCGAATATCGTTTAGGGCCTTTTGGATGGAACTCTAGGTGAGCGTGGGTCATGTGGAATCTCGTTTGGTCCGTTTGGAGATGGTGTTAGTATTGATGCAAAGATAGGTGCACGGTTTGCGCTGCAACATACCATAAAGCTTTCGAGATATCGTTTTGGGCCTTTTACCCAGTGGAACTCCCTAGGTGGCGTGGGTCATGTGGAATCTCGTTAGGTCCGTTTGGAGATGGTGTTAGTGTTGATGTAAGATAGGTGCACGGTTTTGCGCTAAATATACCATAGGCTCGAGATATCGTTTTGGGGCCTTTTGATGGAACTCCTAGGTGACGTGGGTCATGTGGAATCTCGTTAGGTCCGTTTGGAGATGGTGTTAGTGTTAGTGCAAGATAGGTGCATGGTTTGCGCCAAACATACCACGAGGCTCGAGATATCGTTTTGGGGCCAACCGATGGAACTCCTAGTTGATGTGGGTCATATGGAATCTAGTTCGGTCCGTTTGGAGATTGTGTTAGTCTTAGTGTGCAGATAGGTGCACGATTTTAAGCCGCAAATACGTATGTAAGGCAAGATGTCGTTTTGGGCAGCACCGATGGAACTCCTAGTGGCGTGGGTCATGTGGAATCCGTTCGGTCTGTTTGGAGATGGTGTTATGTTAGTGCAAGATAGGGTGCCGCGGTTTAGATGGAACTCCTGGGTGGCGTGGGTCATGTGGAATCTCGTTTGGTCCATTTGGAGATGGTGTTAGTGTTAGTGCAAGATAGGTGCGGTTTCGCCAAACATACCATAGGCTTTAGAGATATCGTTTTGGGCGCACCCGATGGTAAGTCTAGAGACGTGGGTCATGTGGAATCTCGTTTGGTCCGTTTGGAGATGGTGTTAGTGTTAGTGTAAGGATAGGTGCGGTTTGCGATAAGCGTACCATAGGCTCGAATATCGTTTTGGGCGCACCCGATGGAAATCCCTAGGTGACGTGGGTCATGTGGAATCTCGTTAGGTCCGTTTGGAGATGGTGTTAGTGTTAGTGCAAGATAGGTGCACGGTTTTGCGTAAAACGTACCATAGGCTCGATATGTCGTTTAGGGCCATGCCGATGGAACTCCTAGGTGGCGTGGGTCATGTGGAATCTCGTTTGGTCCGTTTGGAGATGGTGTTAGTGTTGGTGCAAGATAGGTGCGGTTTGCGCTAAATATACCATAGGCTGAGATATCGTTTGGGGCATGCAATGATGGTAATCCTAGGTGGCGTGGGTCATGTGGAATCTCGTTTGGTCCGTTTGGAGATGGTGTTGTGTTGAGTGCAAGATAGGTGCAGGTTTGCATAAACGTACCATGCGGCTCGAATCATCATTTTGGGCGCACCGATGGAACTCCCCTAGGTGACGTGGGTGGGTCATGTGGAATCTCGTTTTGTCCGTTTGGAGATGGTGTTAGTGTTGATGTAAGATAGGTGCAGGTTTGCACGCTAAATACCATAGGCTGGGAGATATCGTTTTTGGGCCTTTTAGATGGAACTCTCTAGGTGGCGTGGGTCATATGGAATCTCGTTAGGTCCGTTTGGAGATGGTGTTAGTGTTAGATGCAAGATAGGTGCGGTTTGCATGCTAAATCATATAATGACTCTGAGAGATATACAATTTTAGGCCTTTTGGATGGAAATCCTAGGTGGCGTGGGTCATAATGGAATCTCGTTAGGTCCGTTTGGAGATGGTGTTAGTGTTATTTGTAAATATAGGATTATGCACGGTTTGCAAGCTTAATTGCGAGGTACCATAGACTCGATATATCGTTTTGGGCGCAACCGATGGAAATCTTAGGTGATGTGGGTCATATGGAATCTCGTTAGGTCCGTTTGGAATGGTGTTAGTATTAGTGCAAGATAGGTGCCGCGGTTTGCGCTCAAACGTACCATAGGCTCGAGATATATCATTTAGGGCGCTTTTGATGGAACTCTAGGTGGCGTGGGTCATGTGGAATCTCGTTACAAAGAGTCCGTTTGGAGATGGTGTTAAGTGTTAGTGCAAGATAGGTGCGGTTTGCCCAAACGTACCATAGGCTGAGATATGTTTGGGGCCTTTTTGATGGAACTCCTAGAAATGTGGTCATGTGGAATCTCGTTTGGTCCGTTTGGAGATGGTGTTAGTGTTGATGCGAATGGAATTTCTGCAGGTTTAGCCGAAAGCGTACCATGAGCTCGAGATACCGTTTAGGGCCGCCCGATGAAATCCTCTAGGTGACGTGGGTCATGTGGAATATGCGTTCCAGATCCGTTTGGAGATGGTTATTAGTGTTGTTGCAAGATAGGTGCAACGGTTTTGCGTCAAGCGTACCATAAACTGGAGATGCTCGTTTGGGCCTTTTTGATGGAACTCCTAGGTGGCGTGGGTCATGTGGAATCTCGTTGGTCCGTTTGGAGATGGTGTTAGTGTTAGTGCAAGATAGGTGCACGGTTTTGCGCCAAATGTACCATAAACTCGAGATATCGTTTTGGGCGCTTTTGATGGAACTCTAGGTGGCGTGGGTCATGTGGAATCTTGTTCGGTCCGTTTGGAGATGGTGTTAGTGTTGGTGCCAAGATTAGGTGCATGGTTTGCAATAACGTACTGTAAATTGAGCATATTATTGAGCGCGCAATGGATCCTAGGTAGCGTGGGTCATGTAGTTCCGTTTGGAATTGTTAATGTTGAGTACCCAAAGATAAGTGGCGCAGGATTTATGGACCACAACCGACCATGCTCTTAAAATCATTTAGGAGCCTTTTATATGGAACTCCTAGGTGGCATGGGTCATGGAATCTCGTTCGGTCCGTTTAAGAGATGGTGTTAGTGTTGTATTGCAAGATAGATGCATGGTTTCACTGCGCCAAACGTACCATAAGCTCGAGATATCGTTTAGGGCCTTTTGATGGAACTCTAGGTGGCGTGGGTCATGTGGAATCTCGTTTGGTCCGTTTGGAGATGGTGTTAGTGTTAGTATAAGAATAGGTGCAGTTTTGCATGCAAATGTACCATAGGCTCGAATATCATTTTGGGCCTTTTCCCGATGGAACTCCTAGGTAGCTGTTAGGTCATGTGGAATCTCGTTAAAGATCCGTTTTGGAGATGGTGTTAGTGTTAGTGCAAGATAGGTGCACACGTTTTACAAAAAATACCATAGGCTCGAGATATCATTTTAGGGCCTTTTCCGATGGAACTCCTAGGTGGCGTGGGTCATGTGGAATCTCGTTAGGTCCGTTTGGAGATGGTGTTATTATTAGTGCAAAGATAGGTTAGCGGTTTAGTAAGCCAGCGTACCGCAGGCTCGAATATAGGTTTTGGGCGCACCAAGATGGAACTCCTAGGTAGTTGGGTCATGTGGAATCTCGTTAGGTCGTTTGAGATGTGTTAGTGTTTATCTGTAGAATAGGTGCGGTTTTGCCAAAGGCGTACCATAGGCTCGGATATCAATTTGGGGCCTTTTGATGGTACTCCTAGGTGACGTGGGTCATGAGGAATCTCGTTGATCCATTTGGAATGGTGTTGATGTGTTGACTGTTAAGATAGGTAAGCGGTTGTTTTGCGCTAAACGTACCATAGGCTGAATATCATTTTGGGCCTTTTTGATGGAACTCCTAGGTGGCGTGGGTCATGTGGAATCTCGTTGGGTCCGTTTGGAGATGGTGTTAGTGTTAGTGCAAGATAGGTGTTTGCAGTTTGCGTAAGCGTACCATGGGCTCAAATATCGTTTTAGGCCTTTTGATGGTACTCCTAGGTGGCGTGGGTCATGTGGAATCTCGTTTGGTCCGTTTGGAGATGGTGTTAGTGTTGATGTAAGATAGGTGCACGGTTTTTGCGCTAAGCGTACCATAGGCTTTCGAGTATATCGTTTTGGGCATTTTAGATGGAACTCCTAGGTGACATGGGTCATGTGGAATCTCGTTAGGTCCGTTTGGAGATGGTGTTATGTTGTATTAGTGCAAGATAGGTGCAGGTTTAATGCGTAAGACGTACCATAAGCTCGATATCGTTTAGGGCGCACCCAAGATGGAACTCCTAGGGTAGCGTGGGTCATGTGAAATCTTGTTCGGTCCATTTGGAGATGGTGTTAGTGTTAGTGCAAGATAGGAGAATGCACGGTTTTGCGTAAGCGTACCATAAACTCCGATATCGTTTAGGGCCTTTTAAGATGGAACTCCTAGGTGACGTGGGTCATGTGGAATCTCGTTCGATCCGTTTGGAGATGGTGTTAGTGTTAGTGTAAGATAAGGTGCACACGTTTTGCGCCAAGCATACCATAGGCTCGAATATCATTTTGGGCCTTTTTAGATGGAACTCCTAGGTGGCGTGGGTCATGTGGAATCTTGTTGGTCCGTTTGGAGATTGTGTTAGTATTGAGTGCAAGATAGGTGCACGGTTTATGCCAAACCCAATACCATAAAGCCCGAATATCATTTTGGCGCTTTTCCCGATGGAACTCCTAGGTGATGTGGGTCATAGTGGAATCTCGTTGGTCGTTTGGAGATGGTGTTAGTGTTAGTGTAAGATAGGTGCGGTTTAGCGCCAAACGTACCATAGGCTCGAGATATCATTTAGGGACGCAACCGATGGAACTCCTAGGTGGCGTACGTCATGTGGAATCTCGTTCGGTCCGTTTGGAGATGGTGTTAGTGTTGAGTGTAAGATAGGTGCCGTACGGTTTTCGTAAGCGTACCATAGGCTGGAGATATCATTTTGGGCCTTTTAGATGGAACTCCTAGGTGGCGTGGGTCATGTGGAATCTCGTTAGGTCCGTTTGGAGATGGTGTTAGTGTTGGTGCAAGATAGGTGCAATGGTTTTGCGCCAAACATACCATAGGCTCAATATCGTTTTGGACGCCTTTTGATGGAAATCCTAGGTGGCGTGGGTCATGTGGAATCTCGTTCGGTCCGTTTGGAGATGGTGTTAGTGTTGATGCAAGATAGGTGCACGGTTTAGCGCTAAACGTACCATAGGCTTAGATATCATTTTGGGCGCTTTTAATGGAACTCCTAGGTGACGTGGGTCATGTGGAATCTCGTTCGGTCCGTTTGGAGATGGTGTTATTGTTAGTGCAAGATAGGTGCGGTTTTGCGCCAAGCGTACCATAGGCTCGGAGATATCGTTTAGGGCGCTTTTGATGGTAATCCCTAGGTGGCGTGGGTCATGTGGAATCTCGTTTGGTCCGTTTGGAGATGGTGTTAGTGTTGATGCAAGATAAGTGCGCGGTTTGCGTTAAAGCATACCATAGGCTCGAGATATCGTTTAGGGCACACCGATGGAACTCCTAGGTGGCGTGGGTCATGTGGAATCTCGTTCGGTCCGTTTGGAGATGAGATGTTAGTGTTAGTGCAAGATAGGTGCACGTTTGCGCCAAACGTACCATAGGCTCGAATATCGTTTGGGGCACTTTTGATGGAACTCCTAGGTGACGTGGGTCATGTGGAATCTCGTTTTAATCCCACCGGTCCGTTTGGAGATGGTGTTAGTGTTAGTGCAAGATAGGTGCGGTTTTATAAAAAGTACCATAGGCTCGAATATCGTTTTGGGCGCACCCGATGGAACTCCTAGGTGGCGTGGGTCATGTGGAATCTCGTTTGGTCCGTTTGGAGATGGTGTTAGTGTTGAGTGTAAGATAGGTGCACGGTTTTGCGCTAATCATACCATAGGCTCGAGATATCATTTTGGGCGCTTTTGAATGGAACTCTAGGTGACGTGGGTCATGTGGAATCTCGTTCGGTCCGTTTGGAGATGGTGTTAGTGTTAGTAGAATGGGTTGCAAGATAGGTGAGATACTCGTTTTGGGCGCGCTTTGATGGAACTCTAGGTGATGTGGGTCATGTGGAATCTCGTTAAGTCCGTTTGGAGATGGTGTTAGTGTTAGTGCAAAGATGGGTTTTGCGGTTTTACCGCTAAGCGTACCATAGGCTCGAGATATCATTTTGGGCCTTTTGATGGAAACTCCTAGGTGACATGGGTCATGTGGAATCTCGTTTGATCCGTTTGGAGATGGTGTTAGTGTTGATGTAAGATAGGTGCGGTTTTGCGCTAAAAGTACCATAGGCTCGAGATACTCGTTTTGGGCCTTTTATCGATGGAACTCCCTAGGTGGCGTGGGTCATGTGGAATCTCGTTCGGTCCGTTTGGAGATGGTGTTAGTGTTAGTGCAAGATAGGTGCAGGTTTAGCTAAACGTACCATAGGCTCGAGATATCGTTTTTGGGCGCGCCATGGAACTCCTAGGTGCGTGGGTCATGTGGAATCTCGTTAAGGTCCGTTTGGAGATGGTGTTATTGTTAGTGCAAGATAGGTGCACGGTTTTGCGCCCAAAGTACCATAGGCTCGGATATCGTTTTAGGGCGCACCGATGGTAATCCTAGGTGGCGTGGGTCATGTGGAATCTCGTTTGGTCCGTTTGGAGATGGTGTTAGTGTTAGTGCAAGATAAGTGCACGGTTTGCGTAAACATACCATGAGGCTCGAGATATCGTTTTGGGCGCTTTTAGATGGAACTCCTAGGTGACGTTGGTCATGTGGAATCTCGTTTGGTCCGTTTGGAGATGGTGTTATTGTTAGTGCAAGATAGGTGCAGTTTTGCGCTAAGCGTACCATAGGCTCGAATATCGTTTAGGACGCACCCGATGGTAATCCTAGATGACGTGGGTCAGGTGGAATCTCGTTGTTCCGTTTGGAGATGGTGTTAGTGTTGATGTAAGATAGGTGCACGGTTTGCGATAAACGTACCATAGGCTCAGATACCGTTTTGGACGCACCCGATGGAACTCCTAGGTGACATGGGTCATGTGGAATCTCGTTTTGTCCGTTTGGAGATGGTGTTAGTGTTGATGTAAGATAGGTGCGGTTTTGCGCTAAGCGTACATAGGCTCGAATATCGTTTTGGGCGCACCGATGGAACTCCTAGGTGACGTGGGTCATGTGGAATCTCGTTCGGTCCGTTTGGAGATGGTGTTAGTGTTAGTGCAAGATAGGTGCACGGTTTGCGCCAAACATACCATAGGCTCAGATATTATTTTGGACGCACCTAATGGAACTCCTAGGAGATGTGGGTCATGTTGAATCTTGTTCGGTCCGTTTGGAGATGGTGTTATTGTTAGTGCAAGATAGGTGCACGGTTTGCGCTAAGCGTACCATAGGCTCGATATATCGTTTAGGGCCTTTTGATGGTAATCCTAGGTGACGTGGGTCATGTGGAATCTCGTTCGGTCCGTTTGGAGATGGTGTTAGTATTAGTGCAAGATAAGTGCATGGTTTGCGCCAAACATACCATAGGCTCAGATATCGTTTAGGGCCTTTCCGATGGAACTCCTAGGTGAAGTGGGTCATGTGGAATCTCGTTACGGTCCATTTGGAGATGGTGTTAGTGTTAGTGCAAGATAGGTGCACGGTTTATACTAAAGCGTACCATAGGCTCGAGATATCGTTTAGGGCCTTTTGATGGTAATCCTAGGTGGCGTGGGTCATGTGGAATCTCGTTTGGTCCGTTTGGAGATGGTGTTAGTGTTAGTGCAAGATAGGTGCACGGTTTGCGCCAAATGTACCATAGGCTCGAGATATCGTTTAGGGCCTTTTGATGGAACTCCTAGGTGACGTGGGTCATGTGGAATCTCGTTAGGTCCGTTTGGAGATGGTGTTAGTGTTAGTGTAAGATAGGTGCAGGTTTGCGCTAAGCGTACCATAGGCTCGAGATATCATTTTGGGCCTTTTACGATGGAACTCCTAGGTGACGTGGGTCATGTGGAATCTCGTTCGGTCCGTTTGGAGATGGTGTTAGTGTTTGTGCAAGATAGGTGCACGGTTTTAGCCAAAGCGTACCATAGGCTCCCAGATATCGTTTAGGGGCGCTTTTGATGGTACTCCTAGGTGGCGTGGGTCATGTGGAATCTCGTTTGATCCGTTTGGAGATGGTGTTAGTGTTCGATGTAAGATAGGTGCACGGTTTTGCGCTAAACGTACCATAGGCTCGAGATATCGTTTTGGGCACTTTTGATGGAACTCTAGGTGACATGGGTCATGTGGAATCTCGTTTGGTCCGTTTGGAGATGGTGTTAGTGTTGATGTAAAGATAGGTGCACGGTTTTGCGCTAAGCGTACCATAGGCTCAAATATCGTTTTGGGCCTTTTGAGATGGAACTCCTAGGTGGCGTGGGTCATGTGGAATCTCGTTTGGTCCGTTTGGAGATGGTGTTAGTGTTGATGCAAGATAGGTGCACGGTTTGCGCTAAACATACCATAGGCTCGAGATATCGTTTGGGCACACCCGATGGAACTCCTAGGTGATGTGGGTCATGTGGAATCTCGTTAGGTCCGTTTGGAGATGGTGTTAGTGTTAGTGCAAGATAGGTGCACGGTTTGCGTAAACGTACCATAGGCCCGATGTCGTTTAGGACGCACCCGATGGTAATCCTAGGTGACGTGGGTCAGGTGGAATCTCGTTGGTCCGTTTGGAGATGGTGTTAGTGTTGATGTAAGATAGGTGCACGGTTTGCGCTAAACGTACCATAGGCTCGAATACCATTTAGGGCCTTTTGATGGAACTCCTAGGTGGCGTGGGTCATGTGGAATCTCGTTAGGTCCGTTTGGAGATGGTGTTAGTGTTGATGCAAGATAGGTGCAGGTTTATGCCAAACATACCATAGGCTCGAGATATCATTTTGGGCGCACCGATGGAACTCCTAGGTGATGTGGGTCATGTGGAATCTTGTTCGGTCCGTTTGGAGATGGTGTTATTGTTAGTGCAAGATAGGTTAATGGTTTTGCTAAACGTACCATAGGCTCGATATCGTTTAGGGCCACCGATGGTAATCCTAGGTGGCGTGGGTCATGTGGAATCTCGTTTGGTCCGTTTGGAGATGGTGTTAGTATTGAGTGCAAGATAGGTGCATGGTTTGCGCCAAACATACCATAGGCTCAGATATCGTTTTGGACACACCCGATGGAACTCCTAGGTGACGTGGGTCATGTGGAATCTCGTTCGGTCCGTTTGGAGATGGTGTTAGTGTTAGTGCAAGATAGGTGCACGATTTGCTAAACGTACCATAGGCTCGAGGATATCGTTTAGGGCCTTTTAGATGGTAATCCTAGGTGACGTGGGTCATGTGGAATCTCGTTTGGTCCGTTTGGAGATGGTGTTAGTGTTAGTGCAAGATAGGTGCAGGTTTGCGCCAAATGTACCATAGGCTCGAGATATCGTTTTGGGCGCTTTGATGGAACTCCTAGGTGGCGTGGGTCATGTGGAATCTCGTTCGGTCCGTTTGGAGATGTGTTAGTGTTAGTGTAAGATAGGTGCACGGTTTGCGCCAAAGCGTACCATAAACTCGGGAATATCATTTTGGGCCTTTTGATGGAACTCCTAGGTGACGTGGGTCATGTGGAATCTCGTTCGATCCGTTTGGAGATGGTGTTAGTGTTAGTGGAAGATAGGTGCACGGTTTTGCATGCTAAGCGTACCATAGGCTCGAGATATCGTTTAGGGCGCACCCGATGGAAATCCTAGGTGACGTGGGTCATGTTGGAATCTCGTTTGGTCCGTTTGGAGATGGTGTTAGTGTTGATGTAAAGATAGGTGCGGTTTTGCGCTAAGCGTACCATAGGCTCGAGATATCGTTTGGGCGCACCCGATGGAACTCCTAGGTGACGTGGGTCATGTGGAATCTCGTTGGTCCGTTTGGAGATGGTGTTAGTGTTAGTGCAAGATAGGTGCACGGTTTTGCATAAACATACCATAGGCTCGAATATCACTTTGGGCCTTTTTAGGAACGCCTAATGGAACTCCTAGGAGATGTGGGTCATGTTGAATCTTAGTTCGTTCCTTTTGGTAGATGGTGTTGTGGAATTGTTAGATGTCAAGATGTGTGCGTATTTGCAAGATAAGTGCAGTATCATATCTGCCCTCGAGATATCGTTTAGGGCCACCAGATGGAACTCTGATGTTGGTCATGTGGATCTCGTTCGGTGTTGACACCGTGGGTCAAAATGATGGAATGAAGCTATTCGGTCGATTGGAGATGGTGGTGATCGATGGAAGGAGTTGATTTAGACTCGCGTTGGATAAGGTTGGAGATGTTAGTGTCGATGCTGGATGAAGGAAGGCTTGAAAACTACTCGTGCCGATGAAGCAGGAAGTATGCCGATGGAAAGGAGGTGGTGAGAATTCCATCGTTGAGGCGGATCCTTTTCTATATTTGTTGGAGTTGATTTCCTTTTCTATATTTGTTAGAGTATGATTCATGTAAGAGTCACGTGTTTCCTTAGATATGGACTTGGTGTCCTAGTCGTATTTGGTTATGTCTCTTTAGATCAGGGTATAAATATAGATTGAGGGGCAATGTAATATAAATGAATCAATATCAAAAACCAATTTTTACTCCTATTTGCATCTACTTACTTTTGAGTGACTTAGTCAATTTGCATATTTTTTCCTTTTACGAGTTCTCATTGATTGATGAGTTGCATCGCTTCGGTCGACCTTGGCGATTCTCGAGTTCATTGCGTGAGTACCTCTTGGCCGTGACTTCCGGGCGTATCGCTATTATCGGGACCAAAGTGCTCGTATCTTCATCCTTGTCGATTAACGAGTCAAATCGGCCGCGCGCTTTGGATATCGATTGAATTATTAGCCCTTTGTGTTTGCGGATCCACTTTTGCATCAACACATCTTTTAGCACGCTGGTGGGACCAATCAATCCGATCAATATGATCAATCCACGAGATCGATTCAGGGGAACATTATCGCGGTATCGAGAAGAAGATCTTAAGGAAGAAGCGAGAGCGAGCCATGGAAAAGGCTATAGAAGAATACATGCGACTTTATAAGAGATCGTTTAGCTTTGAACAAGAGTGGACAAGTCATCCGAAGCAAGATTTGCCGTTGCCTCGGCGAGTTACCTTTGACTCCAATCTGGTAAACTTCAAGAGATGGTTAATTACTGCGATAAATCATGCTTTGATTAATCATTCCAATGTGTTGTCCAATACATTTCATAATCTTTGTGGTTCGAACTCTCAAAGAGAGGACAAGCGTCACCGCATTCGTTGGGCCTACCTATCACCAACCGAGCCGGCATCTGTCAATACTCCATCGGCTCCCTCGGCCGTTGTGGGTATAGAAGTTACTTCTCCTCGATGTCGTGAGCTTACCTAATATTCAATCTACACCGATACGATCGGATCCGGTACTACCGGGGACGAGTTCAACTTAATACTGAATCTATAAGCATCAGGCTATATGGAGGGCCGTGTCTCGAGAATAGCTAGATTCACGCTAATTGGTGGGGATATGGTATGCCTCGAGTCATCTGCTTTCAATCCTAGAGTTACCTCAAGTGTTTGATGCGATGGGAAAAGCTCCTATACCATCCAGGTTTGTTTTTATGGATGGCTCAAAATCTTCTCAATATGCCACGACAACTACCGTGCAACCAACTCCGGGAGTTTTCGAGATGCCTTTGGTTCAAACACCCAATTCAAGTCCATCGGCAAACTTCTTGCCGATCTTGACCAAAACCCTGCTATGAGTCAAAGCGGGGTTCAATTCATGCCTCAAGCTAGTTATAATTATCCAACAATGTCGACAAATTACCAGACCATCGGTAAGTTTTGTACCGATGAGTTCTAATAATGGTTGGTCGGGGCGGTTACACTGTTCAACATACTGATTCGACAAAATTAGCGAGTTGCGAGGGGATTCAACAAGGTCATATGCAAGGTGGTTTCGAATCAAGCATCGGCATTTCGGTAGATGAATCCTTTCAAACGAGTTAATGGACCACAAGTAACGGCAAATATGCCGATTCTTGGAGATCGTGAGCCACAAAGATATGTGGAGGATATCGTTGGTACCTCATGTAGAAATTCAGCCCGGTTTCGGTAGGAAGCGATGCTTTTTGGGCCGATAAGATAGCGAAAATTATGAAGGATCAGTTTGGGATAAAGCCCAAGGTCAATACTTATTCTTATCGGACTCCATACCCTCCTGCATATGATTTAATTCCTCTCCCAAATCGGTACAAGGTGCAGATTTCACTAAATTCTCTGGGCAAGATGATACATCAACAATGGAACACGTCAATCGCTTCATTATTCAATGTGGAGAGGCTGACTAGCGAGAGATGAATTAAGAGTTCGATTATTTTCATCATCTTTGTCTAGATCGGCATTTACATGGTTCATTTCATTACCACCAAATTCTATTATTACTTGGGCTGATCTAGAAAAACAATTTCATAAGTATTTCTTTCTTTGGAATCCATGAAAAGAAGCTTACGATTTAGTAAAATTGAGGCGGTAATGATGATGAATCGGTAGAAAGCTTTGTGCAAAAGGCTACGAGATGTAAAAAATAAGTGCTTTCTGACTGAGTGCTGGATGATCGGCACTTGCCGATCGGCTTTCAAGGGTTATTGCCACATCTTAAAAGACAGATATGCTTCTCGGGAGTTTGAAAGCCTCGGTCATCTTGTGCAAAGGATCTACGATCAAGATACTAGGGTTTTGAACCTAAAAAAATTGGAGTAAAAAGTATCATTTGTTGAAGAAGTAGGAGATTACGATTACGATGAAGAACCGATTTATCGGCTTAGTTGAGTGGGTTAAGAATAAAAAGCCGATATCTTGTCCCTTTGGTCGAGAAAAGAGCGAGAAAAGTTTACCTTTGATATCACCAAGGCCGACAAGATATTTGATCTTACGCTTCAAGAGGGCCAAATTCAGTTGTCACCTAATCATGTGATCCCATCGTGGAAGAATTGAAGAAGATCTTGTCTTGCAAATGGCACAATGCAACTTCACAGGTACAAATGAGTGCAAGGTGTTAGAACCTTGATTACAATCGGCTATTGAATGCATGAGAATTAAGTTTGGTACTTCCAAGGCCCGAGGCCGATGAAAATTGATCAACACCCTTTTCAACAAATATGTTGGAGGCCAAAGGAAGACCAAGGTATTGACGTCGAGGGCTGGCGAGAAAAACGCATCGATGGATCCCCAACATCGGATAACTACCGATGATGCAAAAATAAGGTTTCTTTGGGAGAAAGCGTAGTTCCAAAAACCCTCCTCGACTGGCATTGTGATTACCCATCGAAGGCGGCCGGAGGTTGGCGTCGGTAAGGGACCGATATCGACAACGACAAGAAGAGGCGACGTCGGGAAGAATGGTATCGGTATAAAGATCATTGGAGGTGCCGTTTTCATCCATTCTTTGGGAAGAAGGTATTAAATTGCCAATTGTTGAAAATTGCCACGAGTGCAATGGTTATTATAGGGGTCAATCGGTCGAAAAGGAGGTTTCAACACGGCAATCGGGGTTTATTTATCAATGAGCCGATCGGAGGCGAGCATCGATGCATGATCGGTGAAAGGCGAACTTAGTGTACATGAGAGGCTTGGTAAGCGCGCTGGATATTTTCCAAGGGATCAAGAGGAGCTTAAGGAGATGGCAAATGCAAGAGTTCCCGATGAAGAAATATTCTCTGGGGACCCTAATATACGCCGTGTAGAATCAACTAGGATCTGTTATCGGCCAGTTTGGAAAACCAAGTTTCCTCGATGGTGCCGGAGGATCCGACAAAGACACTTAAAAGGAGGATGCAGCGTGAGCATCGGGAGGATTTATACCGAGAAGAAAATTCCTCCAATGAGAAGTCGGTCATCGTGATGGCGAGGTAAAACACAAAAATAAGGGTCCATCGGCGGATGTTAATATAGTATTCATGTTGCCGATGGAGTTTTGGCACTATCTCGATAATGAGGAAGAAGTTGTTCTCTCTAATCAAGTAGCTCGATTGACACTAGATCAATGATGGCTGTTTTTGAGAAACCTACCGATGACGAGAGACGACATCTTAAGGCTTTGTTTGTGAAAGCGAGTTGATGGGCGACTGTATCTAAGATACTTATCGATGGAGGGCTACGATTAATATTATGCCTTATGTGATGTATCGGAAACTTGGTAAGGAGATCAAGACTTGACCAAAACCGATATGATCTTTGAAGGATTTTGAAGGCAATGTCACGGCTAAAGGGAAGTTATGTCGTTGAATTGACCATCGGCGGACAAAACCTTGCCGACCGACGTTCTTTGTTATTCTTGGCAAGGGTGCATATAATCTGCTTCTAGGGAGGGATTGGATTCATGCTAATTGTTGTGTTCCTTCTACAATGCATCAATGCCTCATACGATTGGATTGGGGATAAGATTGAGGTTGTCCTGGTGATTCTTCTTATATTATCGCATCGGCGAATCGGATACTTATGAGCAAACTAAATGCATATCGGGAGAAGTTTGGGAAAAAGAGTTCCTTAGAGTTCTTGATTATGAAGTTCCACCGATCAAGCGATCGGTTACGAAGAAGAGTTTCAATGGATAGGTTTGCGATGATGGAAAATTAGGGTCAAGGGTTCACATCGGCGGATGATTTAGTAGAAGTAGATATTGGTGATGGCGATGGGCCAAGACCTACTTTTATTAGTGCTAAGTTAGATTCCAAGTGTAAGGCGACAAATAATTGATTTGTTAAAAGAGTATAAAAGATTGTTTTGTTTGGGATTATCTTTGAGATGCTCGGATTAGACGATCGATAGTTGAACATCGGTTACCTATCAAATCTGATTTCGGCCACATCGGCTGACCAATGTGGCCGATGCAACCCTAATATACTTCCTGACATTAAGGCGAAATAACTAAATTAATTGAGGCAAAGTTTATTCAGCGATGTCGATATGCGAGTGGATCTCTAATGTGGTTCTGTTTATAAGAAAAATGGAAAACTTTGTGTTTGTATTGATTTCGGGAATCTCAACAAAGCCACACCGATGGATGGCTATCAATGCCCGATTCTTGATTTGTTGATTGATCTTTGCGGCGGACATCAAATTATCGACTTCATGGATGGTAATGCAGGTTACAATCAAATATTCATGGTTGAAGAAGATATTCCCAAGGCGCTTTCGGATGTCCAGTCATGTAGGGTTGTTTGGGTGGATAGTCATGGCGTTTGGTTTGAAAAATGCACGCTACTTATCAAAGAGCTATGAACTTTATTTTCATGAATACATCGGCATTAGTGGAGATCTACATTGATGATGTAGTGATTAGAGTCTGGAGATATCACAAAACATCTAGCCGATCTCTGAAAGATCTTTGGAGTGCACAAGGAAGCATGGATTGAAGATGAATCCTAATAAATGTGCATTTGGTGTATCGGCGAGTCAATTCTTGGGTTTTATGGTGCATCGTGGGGCATCGAAATCGATGGGAAGTCTATTGATGCAATTAACAAGGTGGTTGCTCACGTCAATAAAAGCTGAATTGCAATCTTTGATCGGTGAATTTAATTTCATTAGAAGATTCATATCTAATCGTTCGGGTAAGATCAAGGCTTTCAGTCCATTACTTAAATTGAAAGCCGATCGAGAATTTGTATGGGGGAGTCGAAGCGGCGATTAGCCCTAGATGAAATTAAGAAATATTTAACAAATCCTCGATTAGCTAGTTCCACCTCAACACGGGAAACCTTTGGAGTTGTATTTGTCAGCGATGATACCGTTATCGGTTCAGCTCTTATTCAAGAATTTGAAGGGAAAGAACGTGTTAGTTATTATTTGAGCGGAAGATTAGTGGATCTTTGAGACAAGGTATTCGACCATCGAAAAATTATATACGTGTTTATACTTTTCTTGTGTCAAATTAAGACATTATTTGTTATCTGCCGAATATGCGGTCATATGCAAAGGCGACGTAGATCAAGT
This sequence comes from Miscanthus lutarioriparius, assembly GCA_904845875.1. Lineage (NCBI taxonomy): Eukaryota > Viridiplantae > Streptophyta > Magnoliopsida > Poales > Poaceae > Miscanthus > Miscanthus lutarioriparius. The sequence continues at coordinate 3,949 of CAJGYO010000795.1, read as the reverse complement.
ATATCTTTGTCGATCTTGATATTAAGTGGTAGAATCGGCAAGTGGATTTTAGCATTATCGAGAATTTGAACTACGTTACAAATCGACTAAAGCGGTTAAGGGGCAGAGATTATGGCTGATTTTGTCACTCGGCATTGTAATACAATGGACTCTCTGAGGTTGCTCCTTGGACACTTTTCTTCGATGGGTCCACATGTGGTGAAGGGCGGAGCAGGTATCGGCATTGTGTTGATTTCACCTCATGGAAGGAAGTATGAGTTTTCATTGCCGATTGTTGCTACATCGACAAACAATCGGTGAATACCAAGCCTTGATAAAAGGGTTAGATTCTTTGAAGGAGATACGTCTTGATCTTTGTTGAAATCTTTGGTGATTCTATGCTAGTTATAAATCAATTGGCTGGGATTTATGAATGCCGAAGTGAAGTTTTAATTTAAATATTATGAAAGATGTTTGCAATTGTTGAAAGGGTTTAGAGATTTTCGTCTTGAACATATTTCTCATTGCATAATGAGGGAGGCTAATCGACTAGCTCGACGTATGCTTGAGTGTATCGACCTATTAGGAAGTGCTAACATTGGCGGTCAATACCGATGATTTGGAGAAAGGAGATTGTCGATTATTTAAAGGATCCATATATAAAAGGTTGAAAGGCATTATAAGGTTCCAAGCTACCAAGTATGTGCTCCTCGATGATGAATTATATTATCGAACTATAGATGGAGTTTTACTCAAATGTGTTAGCGATGATGAATCGAAAAGTTTGATGGGTGAAATTCATGAAGGAGTGTGTGGAGCGCATCAATCGGCTTTCAAGATGAAGTGGATGATCGGAAGGAATGGATACTATTGGTGACTATTCTTGAAGATTGTTTTAAATATTTTAAAGGATGTCGGGGGTGTCAAAGTTCGGTAATATTCAAAGAAGCGCTGCATCGGCTATGAACCCTATAATTAAACCTTGGCGTTCGGGGATGGGCTATCGATCTCATCGGTTAGATTTATCCGCCATCGAGCAAAGGACATAAATTTATTCTGGTTGCTCACACCGATTATTTCACAAAATGGGTTGAGGCAATTCCTTTAAAAAGGTGACATCGGCTAATATGATCGATTTTGTGAAAGAGCATATTGTTTACCGATTTGGTATTCCTCAAACTATCACTACCGATCGGGTACTATGTTTACATCGGGAGAATTTGATGAGTTTCTTTGTAGGTATGGGAATTAAAGTTTTAAATTCTTCTCCATATTATGTTCAAGCTAATGGTAAGGTGAGGGCTTCTAACAAAGGGATCATCAAACTCATTAAGCGCAAAATTAAAGAAAATCCTAAGAGGTGGCATCGGTATTAAATGAAGCCTTGTGGTCATATCGGATGTCATGTCATGGTACAACAAAATATGCGCATATATCGGTTGGTATATGGACACGATGCAGTATTGCCTTGGGAAATTAAAAGCGGCTCTAGGCGAATACGTTCTCAAAATCAGCTGACAGCCGATGATTATGATACTCTTATGAAGGATGAGTTGGAAGATGTGGCGGGTCATCGGTTAAGGGCTTTAGTTAGCATCGAAGAAAATAAGAAAAGAGTAGCCGGATGGTATGACAAGAAGGTGAAGGTAAAGGAGTTTGCCGATGGAGATCTGAATGCAGAATTGATTTTCTTGATTGGGACTAAAAGTTCAAAGTTTGGAAAGTGGTCTCCTAATTGGGAAGGTCCATATCGGATAAATCGATTACATTCACAGTAACGCATATATTCTAGAAACCCTTGAAGGGGTTGTGTTTCCCAGCATTAAATGGAAAATATTTAAAGAAATATTACCTAGTATTTGGATGGATGCATAAAAAGTATAAGTGCCGATATTGATCCTATCGGCTAAAATTATACAAGGATGTCAATGTCTTATAAAGTGCCAATGCAATAGACAAGATTTACAAGTTTAACAAGGATTAGATAGCCAATATATCACGTAGGCGAATCTGAATTCGGCTTCCTTCATTTCTTTGATGTCTTCATCGGCACACCCTCCACAGGCTTGAGTTTTTTCTTCATGGCCAAGGCTTTGCGAGCTTGGATGTCTCTTTCTTCTTTGAAGGGCCTTGATGGCATCGGGTGGTAGCTTTCTTCTTGTTGGGCATGAGTTAAGGCTGCCTCGACTTCTTTCAATTCAGCCAATAGAGCCATCCTCTTTGCCGATAAATCTAAGATTTTACCTTAAGTTTAGTGCCTTGAAGTACGCAAGTTGCCGATGCCCTTGTGCTTCTCATCGGCAATCTGTTTTGAGTGTAGCATCTCTTCTTTGGAGTTGAGCTTTGAGCTGCTCTATCGGCAATCGTTGAGCAACCCGTTGATAATGCAGGTTAGCGGCTTTCTAAATGGGCTCTTTGGAAGAGTGCTTCTTCAACATCGGCGAGGGGACACAGCCACAGTTGTTTTGAAAATTGCCTTTGCGGGGTCCGAGTCATCTACCGGTTAGGCGGTATCCTGCTTTGTAACAAGTCGGAGAGCTTCCAACTTGGACTTAATTTACGCGATATTGTTCCCGATTAAGGGAAGAACTTGTTTCCTCTCCATCATCGTCGAAAGCGTCAATGACAAGGAAAATAGGCTGTTTAGGGAGTCTTGTTCACGAGAAAAAAGAAAAGAGGTCGATTAGGATAAGTATGAATATTATAAATCGACTAGGTCAATCGACTTTACTGTTTCAAGGCAATTTCCTGTGTGCTTGGTGGAGAGAAGCAACACAGGAGTATGCCGTGTGGAGGATCATTTGAGCTTGCCGATGGGATATCCTCTATGGCCTCATCGGTGGTTGGCCCTTGGGGTATGATGACCGATGGTGTGTCTGTCTGGGGAGGGTTAGCCCCTTGCTCGGTTGCATCGGCCCGATTACGGCAAAACTGCGAGCGTTAGGGCGAGATGTGAGGATCGGCATGGACTTCTATCGTTTTGGCGTGCCTCGGCATCTGTTAAGCTTTGCGCTTTGCTTGGGCCTCGACAGCGGTTGGTGGGGGGCATCGGCACTTGTTGGTTGTGGAGCTTGAACATTTGATACGCTTGCCGATGTACCCATTTGTTCTTTGCAAAAACAAGTGTAAGGTATGATATTTAGAGATAAAATGTAAAAATCAAAGAATACCTCTGAAGGTTTAGCCGAGAGGTAGTGGTGCTGATATCGGAGGATTGCGATGACAATCCGGTGACAGCTCTTACCTACGATGATTAATGTTAATACGATTTGTGATCGGCATGAGTGAAATAAACAGGGTTGTTACCTTGAATGCCTTGATCGGGGTTATGTGACGTGACCAATGGAGTGGCCCTAAATCAGCTGGCAATTTGGACTTGGGTGATGGTCTTGTACGGGTCTTACGGTGAGTCAAAAGCGATTAAGGTGGGAAGCGTTGTAGCCCGATCGATGATATCGAAGCAGGCCGAAGATCGAAGGGTTTCCCACTTTTGCTCATAGATGGTCTTTGGGTTGTTAACCTATCACGAGAAGTTGATTCTTGATATATGAAAGGAAAAAGTAGAAGGGAGTTAAAAAACTTCTTGCATCATCGGGAATAAGCGTATCGAGGTCGATCATGTCTTGGATATGTGTGAAGCGATGTTGCAAACAGATTGTTCCTCCCTCTCACCACCATTGCTTATATGATTCGGTGATGAAGATCTTTGGTGTCGGATGGATAGATCAACATCATACGTAGTATAGGCATCGGGGAGAGTTGTACTACCTGCTCCAATCATTTCCACGGTGATTGTTTCTCTGGGTTTGATCACATCGGCAAAACAAAGTTTGATTGGCGGTTGCCCAAAAAGCCAATTGACGGGATACTACCGATGGATTATATAAAAATTCATCACGTGATATTGGTGTTTTCACCTTTACCAAATGTGTTCCTTTGGGATTGCCACAGGGTAATGATGGCCATCATG